>OZ019975.1:4940586-5103086 GCA_963970395.1 Ephialtes manifestator
TTTCCTGCTAATCAGTCTTTTTATAAACCAGATACACTATACAGTCCATGACGAATTGACTTGCGAGAAGGCAAAAGGAAGTTCTTGGTTTTTCCAGCATCTATTGATAGGGAAAAAATAACTTAGGTCATAAAATCAATAACTTCGTTATAAATTCTACTAAAAAAAATTTGAACTTTAATGTACAAGTACTGGAAGTTTTTATGCATAAACTTACATATTTTATTTAATATACAAATCTGATGTAAAATTAATGTATGGTACAGCAAATTCAACAATTTACTTTAATTTGACCGTGAAAGTACTTGAATTTTAATAATTTGCTTTAATTTTACTGCAAAAGTAAATTCATTTAATACAATTGTACATTAAATTTAGATGACAAGTTTATGCGTAAATACTTTCAGTCTTTTCTAACATCTATTGTTTTTTTACATCGAATACTTAACTCATTTTATATTTATTTTGAATTACATTGGTCGTCGTGTTTACAAATGTATTCGACGTTTTCCTGATCGACATCAGCACACGAAAAGGGCGCTCATTTTTCACACGTATTGCAACGTATCCACGACTCGGACGATTGTTAGTACACGCCACTGCAAAAGAGACATGGTGTATCCTCTTTCACATTCGCGGATAAGTTTGACATTTTTTTCAATTATTCGGGGCTTTGTCATTATTAATATTGTTCGTTATGATATGAAGAACATTTGTGTAAATCAACAATTCTTATGCTGTCTGTCGAAGTACTATTTTTTTTTCCGTCGCGCGCATTGAGTCGAGTCAAAATCTGAAAAACTTGGCGTTTTTGCTTCCTGATAGAGGAAGCTCTGTTTTCAAGAAAAAACGAAAATTCGGTATCTTTATGTCAGGAGACTTATAGAATTGTCCAGAAAAGTGATGTAGAAAAAATGTCTGTGTGTGTGTGTGTGTGTGTGTTCGCGTGTGCGTGTGTGCGTGCGTACGTTCGTGCGTGTGTGCGTGTGTGTGTTCTATACAACTCCAAAAATTCGAACGCCGACAACTCAAGAACCGTTTCATCTACACGGAAAGAAATTTTTGGTTCTGACAACTACGTTTCCAATTTGCTGTACACAATGTCTCAAAAATTAGTTGCCTCAACCATATCAAATAGTAACCTCAACTATTCACGATTAGTTCTCGCGAGATTAGTGAGGTTAACCAATCCAATCGTTGGGACTACCACTCGAATAATTGGGACTACCATTCGAATAGTTGGGACTACCATTCTAATCGCTGGCACTACCATCTGAGTTGTGAGGGAAATAGAATAATCAATTGGGTGTGTCAACTCATTTTTTGGTTATGGCAACTAATCTTTTCTTTCGGTGTAACGAGCTTAAATTTATCACATAAGTGGAGCAGCAGACCATCTTCAATTGTTGCAATTTCAGACAAAATCCATGCGAAAATTTGGGTTTCCCAGCTTTTTGAAAAAAGCAGTGGGCGCTGCTCCTTTAGAAGTCCACTACTGCCCTTAGCGTCATATCGTAGCGGAGATATATGATATTGGTAATCATACCAATAAGTATCAGAAATCTCCGCTATGGACTAGTAGCGCATATACATTGACAACCGGCTTCTCCGGTTAAAGCGTTTCAAAAATGTGATAGCTATAATCTTAATCTTTTAAAATCCCTGACGCATACAACTATAGGTAAATTTTGAATTTTATTACTAACTTTAATTACACCTGACGTATTAACATTTACTAATTAAAAATTGTTCTTCCACACAGACATAACCACACATTTTAATCATTGATGTTCACAAGCATGGAGACTAGAGTAAAGGAGACCGAACGCTTATGGCGCGAGGTCTAGAATTTTGGTCTACAAAACGGGCCTACGTTTTAGTTCCAGTTGTCACTACAAGCGTCGCTCCGATCGTTGAGTTCCACGGTGAAGTTAGCGCTTGGTCGATAAACGATATTGAATTTCTGATTAACGATATCAAAGTGACTCCAGATTCCAAAGTAACTTCGATAGCGAAGCGCGTTAAGTAAGGTCATTCGTGTCCGTGAAGTTCACGGATCAAATCTTTATGCAAGAATTTTTTTTTTCAATTAGAGCAAATACCGTTTTAAAGTATCGAAATATCCTTTTATTTTTCTTTCGTTTCATAGCTAGCGGCAAGTAATTTATATACTTACAATTGTTAAACAACATTTTGGTACAGATAAACGATATTGAATTACTGATTAACGATATCAAAGTGACTCGATAGCGAAACGCGTTGAGTAAGGGCGTTCGTGACCGTAAGGTTGACGGATCAAATCTTTATGTAAGCATTTATTTATTTTTTTTTTATTAGAAGAAATACCGTTTTAAAGTGTCGGAATGTCCACCTTTTATTTTTCAGTTTTCAGTTCATGTTTTAATCGACCCAAAATTTACTTAATTAGTTACAATAATTATACATTCTTGATTTTAAAGAAAATGCATGAGGAAAGAATCGATCCGCGAACCTTCCGAATACGAAGCTTGTATCTACGCACTTCGCCGCCGCGTTGCTTTACGTTAGGTGTTCAGTTACTCGATATCGTTTATCTGATATAATTTCTGTTATAGAATTTGGAAAATTAGCATCACCTACCGACTTAAAAACTGGCAATAATCGCCTTGCAATCTGAACAAACTAAAATAACTTGTTTATACTTTTCGCGTACAGATGCTATACCTCTCGCCCCCTATGATACGACGGTTTTCGACGAAACGCACAATTAAACGATCCTTAAAGCGCCTCCAGGTGATAGTAGGACGGAATCCAATAATTAGTCAATCCCTACTTACGTGTAAACTTAATGTATTCGAGTATGATCGCGTAAGTACGAACGTAGAAGAATGCTCAATTCAAAATTCCCGCTCTCTGGGATCTAATCGTACGCTGAGCCTCTATCGGCGAAAGCTGAAATAATTTTGGCCCATTTCATCGACCATCTGCTCAGCACTACGTTCGGTCTCCTTTACTCTATCCTCCATGTTCACAAGCAACACTGACCCTTAAGGATTTAACCAATTTATTTATATTATCGACGGTGGACTTAACAAATGGTATCAACATTCCTCATACTTATTTCCATCGAGAAATAAGTATAGGTTAAGTTAAAATATGAATCACTGTTGATTCATATTTGGTAAGTGATAGAATTAAGAAATAATGGTTAGAATACCTTTCATCTATTCATGTATTATCTCCGTATATAACTATTTAGTCATCCAGTTTCTTGTTATATTTAAAATTACACTGAGAGAAATCGCGGAAGTTCATATAAGCCATAACTGTAGATTTTTAGTCCATCCAACAATTTGAATAGTTATTTTAACTGATTTATTGGTTAAATTAACTACGTTACCGTTACTGTAACTAATTCTATCGTTGTCTTAACATAATGTTCTAGTTACATTAACAGTGAACACATAGTTAAATACAACCTCAGCTATTTTCTTATAGTTAGTGTAACTTTATTGTAGTCCCAATGACCATTTCAAAATTGTTAAGTAATTTCTCAAAGAATACTATACTTGTTATTATGTTTTCTATGAATAATACATCGCATCTATCCCTAAATATTGAAAACAATATATATTTTGTTACGATAACTATTATTAACTGTTTCATTGACTATAATTAATTAGTACAGATAACTTTCATCTATTTTTCCTCTCAGTGTAGTATGAGCTAACTTGATTTTCTGTAAATTTATTTATCATTGCTTTCGTAACTTATTCAAGCTTTTGAATATCGAGAGAAATATAAAATTCCTAAACTGCGAAGAGAGTCGAAACGTAAAAAAAGGAAAATTATTATTTATTTTTCATACACTACATTAACGTACTTCCTCAAAGTGGCTTTGAAAAAAGTAAAAGATACTGCTCAAGCAATTTGCAATGTTCTACTTTGCAGGCTTTTTAATTTTTAAAATATTTGTACAAATTAATAAAACTGCAGGATGTCGCGTGTCGATGTACGAATTTTTGTTTTCATGTGTCAAATATTATCCTCTTTCGTTCGTGGTGCCGTGTTGCGTTATGCCCCGCGTTTCCTTTGTGCCCCCGTTCCATTGTGCCTCGTAGCCATTACACCCGCGTTGCCATTTTGCCCCGCTCTCCTTTAGAGATCGACGGCTCCTAATGAAACTGAAGTAACTCACCGAAATTATTCAAACTGAGGTATGTCAGCATTCAATTCCAAACTGACTTATTTCACATATCATTATTGAACTGAAGTAACTCGGAAGGCGTTCTGTAAAAGCATAACTCAATTCAAGCATTAAGAATTAATATTTACTAGGCTAATCACACGCGATGGCGCGCGTGCCTGAAAAACTTATGCGCTGCTGCGCTCTAATAAAGCTTTAAAAGGTTATGGACGCTGCACCGCCCGTCCTCTTATGTCAAATTTAACACCAAACGGAGTTCAGTTTACCACGAACACAATTGTTTTTCACCATACCTGCGCGGAAAGTTCGACTTTCCGCCCTACGGGCTTTACGTAATTCGAACTTTCCGCTGCAGATATGGTGAAAAATAGTATACTCCACTGAGGAGTGAAAGTAGACTATCCCCAACCGCGTGTTTAACACCCTCGCCTTCGGCTAGGGTGGTAATCTTACGCGCGGCTGGACATACTCTACTTTCCCTCCCTAGTGGCGTAATATACTATTCCTGGCACCCAATCACAGACCGAATAAAACAATGACAATGCTTTCCGTTACTCATGAACTTTTTAGAAGAGGGTTATGACAGCAGTCACCTTCTGGCATACGCGAATTTTCCAGCATTAATTGAGAGACAAACAATATCGATTACAAAACCATGATTGAACCGATTATAATTAATTGGAATTAGACAGTAATTAATCACCTTCATCGAGTTAGAGCTTTTCAAAATGCCTTCCGAGTTATGTCAGTTCGATAAGGATATTTGAGATAAGTTAGTTTGTTTTTCAATCGCGAGATGAGACAGTTTGGAATTGAACTCTGAGATACTTCAGTTTGAATAATTTCCGTGAGTTACTTCAATTTCATTAGGAGCCGTCAAAATGTTAGCGAGCGAATTTTTCTCGATGATCACTTGACTGGGATACGAGAGGCGGTCAAGCATCACGTGTCGACCTTTGCAATCGCTATTTCGCGCACGAGATAGAGACAAAGAATTAGCCCCAACCGAGTTCCTCGATGATGCTCGATATTGACGGCAATTAAATTCCAACCGCCGCAGGATGAATGACGATGCGAGAAAACCGAAATGTAGAAGGAAAATCATGTGTGGTCATTTGGTTAGTTTTGCTGATTCATTCTAGTGCAACGTACAATATTATTGCGAATGTCGTCATCAAGTAGCGACGTCATCAGCCAACGTTATCAATATCCCGACATGTAGTAGATAAATCTCCACGATCCCGGCAAACTCGCAGTAGTTCTGACAAGACGAGGAAAAGAGGACGTACGAGGATCAAGCTCCTCGTGGTGTGTCGTGTCTTTAGCAGTGGAATATAATACTCGATAACCTTTTTGTGATTATAAAGGTGAGCGGATTAAACAAGCAATAAATCACTGTGGGATTAATCGAAATGTGAATCGACGAGATAAAAATTTCACACTAACATTCGTTATGTGATTATGTGAATGTATTCATTTATTTCAATCTATTTCCACAGTATAATTAACGGCTCAACGGTTTGATTATGATAAATCGTTATTGCGAATACCCATAAAATGGGTCGAAGTTTGACTCAGTCAAATTATTCATTAATTCAAACATCAAGTGATTATTCAAAGCACAGTCCTTTAATTTATCCAGTTTTTTACCATTTTTGGCTAACTATATATTTATTGACGGAATTGTATAATACAATATTTCACATGTATTTGCAATATGAAGTGACGGAAGAACTGAAATTATTGTACACAGATATAACACAAAAAAGCCTGCAAAGTAGAACTTTGCAAATTGCTTCCTCATTATTTTTTGCTTTTTATAAAGCTACCTCTATGAGCAAATATGTTAATCGATTTTGGCTTTCTCATAGACATAAAGTTCTCCTTTGCAAGCTTGTTTATACTCTAGACGTTTACCAAATTTCAAAGTGTCGAAGATTTTTAATCGTGTAACCGATTTTTCTCAAATTTGTAAAAAACCTTGTACCATGGTAGTACATATGTGGACCAAATTAGAACCCGGTATCTCATAATTGGCATAAGCCAGCGCGAGAATGAGATTTTTCGAGAAATTCAAAATACCATAAAATTTCAACGGCTGCACAGACCTGCGTCAATTGCACTCATGTTTTTCGATGATAGCCCATATGTGACCAAATTTTAAGATAAATCTGTGAAAAATTTCAATTTTTTTTTCTTTTCGTGACGGCATTTTTTTATTTTTTGTTCACCAAAATCGAAATGTTCGGTACATATCGATAGTTCCTTTGACTAAATTGATTATTTATAATCAATAATCGTGAAATCATGTCGAAAATTGCAGTCGGATATCTCAGAATCTGCAGGAGTTGGTCTTTGCAGACGTTAAAAAAATTGAAATTTCAATAAAATTAGAACCACACTATCGATTCTCGCCAAATTTGGCATACATCATGGTTTCATAGTAGTCCATTTATGTGCAGTATTTCAGCTCAATATCTCTTACACTGTGAAAGTTATACATCTACCTACATCTCGTCATTTCATGAGTATGCGAAAAATCCACTTTTTGCAACGACATTGCGATTAGTAGTTAGTCTTGCGAAATCCGGAAAAATAATGAGAGAGTAATATACCTACATAGTTGCAGACTTTTTCATCATTTCGATATTAATATGTGTATAAGAACTAACGATGGCGAGGATTACGCGTTTGATGTCTTGTGAAATCCGTAAAAATTATGATAAAGCAATATACGAGGTATTCCGCACCAACGCAGCCACCCGAATTTTCAAAATACTCAGAAAATTATGTAATTCCATGACATTGAAGGATTTCGTGGTATACTCACAAAAAAAGAACCAAGTCTTAAGAGCGTTTACGAGATAACGCTATTATCATTATTATTTTTTAATCCGTGATATATAGGCAACCCTAAACGGTATAATAATTTTTAAAACGCCAAAATTCTAGTTTTTTTAAGTACATTCAAAATAAAAATTTACGAACTTTTCGAATTGCACCCCAAAAAGTGCCCATTTTATTTATCTTTAAGTAACCATTTGTCGAAAAGAACCACCCTCTTTCGAATTAATTCTTTTGCCTGATCCACGATTGAGAGATTGGCCATTATGGGATACGCAATAGTGCTCGAAATAGAATTTTTTTTATCTTTGAATTTTAGTATTTTTTTTTATGAGTATATGGGCATATTTCACAAGCCTTTGATTTTCCTGTAACTTGAATATGGAATGCGAAATTTATTTACACAAAGTGAATTACGCGAGCATCAAACTTTTTTTGAGATATACAAAGCATAATTGATCTGAAAAAAATGCGTCCATTTTATAATGCACCATTAGACTGTATTTTCCTGGTTCAAATGCGGGAATTATCAACGTTTCCGCTTGTAATTATAATTTTAGCAGCACTTAGTACGGGCGTTGCATTGATGTATATTAATGCAAACCTTTAGAAAAATAAGAAAAAAAATCATCAACGTATAGTAATGTGTAATGAACATAATGGACTATAACTGTAACTATATAATCGTCAAAACATGTCTGAAATTTAGCGGTTACCCTGTAAACATCTACCACTCGGTTTCGATGTTGCATCCGACATCCACCGTTACAGGATTTAAGAACATCAGCATAAGCTCATTGAACACATTAAATTGGATGCACATTAGGGTAGATTTATGGATTGCCAAAGATCTTGGTGTTTATATGGCATCACCGATGTGATTTAACCAGCATATCTCAATTATTTGTTGGCGTGCTTTGTGAATGTTGGGTTTTATCAGATGAAATACCGTAGATTTCGTTAAAAATTTTATTTTGTGCTTTGTTGCGTCCGATAATAGAATATGCGTCGGTTATTTGGAGCCCACATTATAAGAACGCTATAAACAGTTTGGAGCGAGTTCAGGCAAAGTTTCTGACGTTTTTAATGTTTAAATTTAAGATTAAGAGTTGTAGTAGTCATGAGTATCTACTAAATGAATTGCAAATGTCATCTCTTGAATTGCGTAGGCTAAGGGTTGAGATGATTATTTTATATAAAATTATGTGCACTGTAAAAAAAATCTACTTGAAATTTAATGTACTTTTACTGGAAGTTTTATTCATAAACTAGTACATTAAATTTAGTATACAAGTGTAATGTAAAATTAATGTAGCGTACATTCAATAATTTAGTTTAATTTTACAGTAAAAGTACTTGAATTTTAATAATTTGCTTTACTTTTTCTGGCGAAGTACATGAATTTTATACCACAATTGTATATTAAACTTCGATTAAGAGTTTATGCATAAAAACTTCCAGTCTTTTCTAACAGTGTGGGGTATGATGAGCTGTACTGAACTTCTTACCTCAGTTACTATTTTGATTCCGGTGCAAAATACTCGTAACCGTCGCATTTTCTATGTGCATTCTCATCGAACTAATTACGGGTTGAACGAGCCTATCACCAGAACGTTATATAATGGCAATTCCGCAGCAGTGTTTATCGATTTTTTTTGTTCTCCAATGTCAATATTGTATCGTCAACTTAATGTCTATATTACTATGAGTGCGACGACTTAAATGTTAATTTTATTAAATTATTATATGTAAATGGTTGTACTTCTGCTGTTCTGCTGTTCGTGTGCCAAATTGTACTGTTATCAAGGGACTTGTCCCGTCTATTATCAGTGGTAATACCCCAAGAGCTTCAAAATTATCGGGTATCTCCCGATAACTTCGTTGCATGCAAACAAAAGTGTCAAGTTTTGCAGGTTAAAAAATCCCGAGCGCTTGCGCGACGGAATTTTCTGCAAAACCTGACTTGATTGTTTGTATGCAGGGAAGTTTGAAGGAAATACACGATTAATTTTGAAGCTCGAGGGGTTTTTGTTGGATTATTTTTTCCATTGGAATTTCGGCTCATTCTTCAGATCACGTTCCAGTTCTTGTTAGAAGTTTGACAGATGTGAAGAATTCTCAGTAGTAATACCACTAGTGCTTCAAAATTATCGGATATTTTCCGATAGCTTCGTTGCCTAGGAACGATTGTGTCAAATTTTGCAGGTTTAAAATCCCGAGTGCGAAGCACGAGGGATTTTTCTGCAAAATTTAACACCCTCGTTCCTAGGCAGGGAAGCTTGAGGAAAATATCCGATTAATTTTGAAGCACGAGTGGTATTTGACGGATTATTTTTTCCTCTCGGACTTCGGTCAATCAGAGTGCAGGAAACAGCATCTGGATATTTTTTAGAGAAATTTTTCCAAAATGACTCATTTTCTAATCACGTTTAAAGTAACCTACTTTTTTATGTCACATAGAATAGTTAGTGTGAAATGTGCCGAAAATGAGGAGAAACTTATGAAAGATCATCGGAAATTTTTAAGAAATTTCCGATATAAAACTGTTGGGTAGCTCCAAACGCTGCGCTGTGATTGGACGAAAGCCGAGTGGAAAAAATAATCAGGTTAAAAGTTTTTCAGAAACTGTTCTTATTACTTAGCATCTTGTTAGGAAATATCCGAAATAAAATCGACCATGTTCCCCCACATGAGGCCAAATGCGTCGTTTCTATTGGCTGAAATTCCGATAGAAAAAATAATCTAATAAATAAATAAATAAATGAAGTGAAATTTACGGCGGAGAGTCAATTATTTTTCTCGCCGTGATCTGGCGAATGGGTCCATATTGGCATGTGCAGAGTAGGGGAGATGGGGGCAAAACGGGCAGCTCCATTAAAAATCAGGATTGGGGGCAAAACGGGCACCGTCTCAACTTTTGTAAAAACGATTTGTCTCAGTTTTTTACGTTCCTTAGACAGGGAATGTGCGGAAAATACGTCAAATTGGTAATGAAAAAAAGTTGATAATCTTTATCAGATCAGAATTTGTTTAACCATCCGTTCAGAACTTTTTTTCGATTCTTTGTTGAGCAATGAAAAAAAAATATAGTCAAATGAATTTTTCAAAAATTTTATAATCAAATTAATTCTTTGAAAAAAAAAGTCGGTATATCATAAAGAAATCAATTAGAACTAAATTCTCATTTTATGATTTGGTGCCAATTTTGACCCCCACACTTTAGCCGAGATGCCTGTTTTGCCTCCCTGCCTGTTTTATTGACATCACCAATTATTTTCCGAAATTTTCAAGTAAGAAACGTCAGGAAATTGAAAAAAGTCGTGTTCGAAAAAGTTGAAGCGATGCCCGTTTTGCTCCCAATTGTCATTTTCAGTCGTGATGCCCGTTTTGCCCCCTTGCCCGTTTTACCCCCATCTCCCCTAAATCTTAGGATTTACTCATCGTTACCCTGCCAATCTGGTCAAGTAAGATTAATAAATGACATCAGAGTGCGTTACTCGTGTCGCAAATTATGTCAGGGTAGATGTGCGTGATCTTCCTATCAAAAACCATTTCTTTCTGTATTAAAATGTGTTCAGGTCTTAAATTCGAGCATGTCAGACTTATCAATTTTGTTAATAAATTAAAAGTATTATTATTTCTAAATTATCCAAATTATATTTTGAGTCATTAGAGTCACTGCCGATCACAGTTTTTATTTTCTTTTTACAATTTAAGTAAAAAAGTAAAAAAGAGTTACGCGAAACTCGAAACGTAAGTTATAGTAGTAGAGATGCCAGTGGTATTCATAAGAGTTACTTTAAGAGTGTAAATAAGTTAAACACTTATAAAATTCAGTAGCAGATAGTTCTGACAACGAATTTGCACAAAATAAATTTTTGTCAGTTAAAAATGATAAAATGATTTTTTATGCGAGCATTCGGTATAAGATGACTTGTCGATTAGCAAATAATATTTTCTGGAGGTTGCAGGATGCGTGCAAAAAATTGACGGGCTTGGGCTCCTCAAATTATATTTTGATCTTTGGCGCTGTGAAAGTTAAAGGTTTGTGAGATACGCCCATATAATACTTCATTATCACGGAATCACAACATATTCTGAGGACTTAAAAAATTCGAGTGACCGAGTTGGTGCGAAATGTCTCATACATAGCTGCAAACTTTTTAATATATCCTTTACAATTCACCTAAATAACAAGGATTTATTTCATCATTTCTTGAATATACTGTTAAAAATATTTTGAAAATTAATACATGTATTGGAAGTTTTTTTGCAGATACGGTATATTAAATTTCATTTAATATACAGATATGTTGAAAAATTCCAATAATTATATTATAAGCAGAACATTTATGAAGTCTCTACCAGAGTTGGGCAGCAAAAATTACTTAGTTCAGAAATTACTGCTTTAATTACAATTACCTTCAGCAATTGTATTGGATTTAAAATTAAATACAATTACTTTCAGTAATCGTATTGGATTTCAAATTAAATACAATTACTTTCAGTAATTGCATTGGATTTCAAATTAAATACAATTACTTTCAGTAATTGTATTGGATTTCAAATTAAATACAATTACTGAAAGTAATACAAATACTTTCAGTAAATACAATTACTGAAAGTAATTGTATTTACTGAAAGTATTGTATTTACATTACATATTTACAAAATGTATTGTATTTTATATTTACAAAATACAATTACATTTTGTAATTGTATTGGATTCCAAATTAAATACAATTACATTTTTTAATTGTATTGGATTTCAAATTAAATACAATTACATTTTGTAATTGTATTGGATTTCAAATTAAATACAATTAAATTTTGTAATTGTATTGAATTTCAAATTAAGTATAATTACTTCCAGTAATTTGTATTTTGTAATTTTCCATTACAATTTTGCCCAACTCTGGTCTCTACTATACTGTATATTAATTTTACAACAATATTTTGTATATTCATCAATATTTGTATATTAAATTTAATATACGCGTATCCGCAAAAAAAATTTCAACGCTTCATATTAATGTTCATACAAAAATTTCTAACAGTGTATGTGAAAAAATCCACTTTTTGAAACGACACTGCGATTATTAGTGGTCAGTATCTCGCAGGTATAGAGACGGCAAAATTCTTGACCTTCGCCGTAACTATCAATATTAATATGTATATAAGACCGGAGATACTAGAGATGGCGGGGAAGGCGCGTTTTGTCGCGGTATAGAAGAAGCCTAGCCTGTTATTTTATCTCCTCTCGGGTGAAGCCAACAAGAAGAGGGAGCGAGGTAGACATAAAAAGAGTGGGAAGGCCCGATCGAGCCTCTCGAAGGAACCCGCGGCCGAACAAATTTATATATGCTTCGCGAAGTGCCTCAAGCCTGCCATTGACGTTATGTCTCTCGCGTGACGAACCGGCCGACTATTACAGCTCTCCACTCCAACCTGTTTCAAGTATAAAATAATCACAAGTGTTTCTTCACCAAATCGATTGGCTAAACAAAAAAAATGAACATTGAAGAATCATTAAAAAATTAATAAAACAAAATGTACCTCGTGTACTATTAAATTATGCAGTGCGACATAATTATCAGTGAATTGTCTGGAGACTAAAGTGATTGAAATTTTTTCAAGTGTTCAGATATAAGATAAAGTGTCTGAAACAACATCAACCACGAAATACAAAATGACGATTAACGGATAACAAAAATAATAACCAGAAAATGAGCCTTTGACAGATACTGGGAATAGAGAGGAGATTCTTTTGGGCCCGACTGACAGTAAGAAGATATACTGATCGATATCGAGACTGATCAATCGTGCAAGGACGTACGCGTGTGAATTGTGCGCTGGTGGTCGAACCGATCGACTACACGATCACGCGAAATAGGAGTGGCAGGCTGAACCTATCAGTTTTCGATCGATTGAGTTAATCGTTCTTGTATCGCATTCCAATTTGTCTATCAAAGACAATTTTTCAAGATATAATCAATCAAAACCAATGTCGCAAGAGGTAATGATTCAACCAGATATTTATGTTCGTCTGGTAAAACCAACTACTACTTTTTAACTATTACATGGTGGCTTAAAAAAGAAAACAGAAAAAAAAGTATCACATTCCGAGGTCGCGTTCTGGTTCCACTACTGCGAGGTCAAATAAATCAAACTAATTGAAAGTAATCTTCGCGTGAATCAGAGTTCTTGCCATTTCTAAATCTTACATACTCCTTACTTCTTCAATTGCCAACTTGGCGTCTGCTAAACGTATGAAAAATTATTCACATCCGAGAGTTGACATGGTCGAATTTGCACTACTTACGAATTAATTGAGATAATTAGTAGAATTCAGGCCGTTCACGGAAAGAATTGTTTGGTTGTGACAACTACGTTTCCAATTTGCTGTACATAAGCCCTCAAAAAATAGTTGCCCCAACCATATCCAATAGTCATCTCTACTATTCAGGATTAGTTTTCGCAAGATTATTCAGCCTAACCAATCCAATGGATAGGCCTTCCATTTGAATGGTTGGAACTATCATTCGAATCGTTGGCCCTACCATTCAAATCGTTGGCACTACCATTTGAGTTGTAAGGGAAATAGAATAATCGATTAGTTGTGTCAACTCATTTTTTGGTTATGGCAGCTAATCTTTTCTTTCCGTGTTTGATCCGGGAAGATGTATGGCAGAATTTGAGAGTCGTTTCTAAAGTCACATAAATAAACTGAAAATGGATTATTAAGAAAAGTCGAAGAAAGTCTATTTTATCGACAAAACCTTTCGGACACAGTCCATACAGAAACTATTGACAGTTCGAAAACAAAGGTCTACACGCTAAAAATCAAGCGTGTTCCAAGTGTATTGTTTCCTATCGTTAACATTATGACGACTTTTTACACTTTTTAAACGTGTTGCATTTTATTACGTATCGTACTTGCAATGCGCTTGGATTTTCAAGTGTAATCTTCTAATTCTCTATAACCCTAAATGGAAGAGCTGATTTGATAACTTAAAAAAGCTGCAAAGTAGAACTTTGTAAATTAGTTCCTCATTATTTTTGGTTTTTTACAGAATTACCTCTATGAGGAAGTCTGATAATTGATTTTTGGCTTCCACATAAAGGAAACTTAAAAAAGCCAAAAATAATGAAGAAGCAATTTGCAAAGTTCTACTTTGCAGCTTTATTTCGTCAAACCGTAACTTTTCAATATAAATATATTGTAACTCGATGTCGAATATTCTTATAATATTTATCTACATATATATTTTGGTTTTTTAGCCAAAACTAATACCAATACCAATGATTGCAAAATAGTAATGATTTTGTGTAAAATATTATGCAAAAACTAATGCAATAATGACAGTAATTATGACGAAACTATGTACTAATCATCGCAGAATAGTACCAATTTCATGTATAAAATTTAAGTTCGTTGTCTCATGTTTTAATAAAGTTGGGGCAACAATGTGAATTTGAAAATTTCAAAACTGTATAAAATCCGAAACGCTTTTCCGATTTCGGTCAAAATCAATACCAAACAACAACAAAAGAGTACCTGTACTTATGAAGAATTATTTAGCAAAATATCGCCAATTTTACAAAAGCTAGAACGCACATCTTTTTTTGAAGAAATTCAAAATGTTATGAAATTCAAATTTCTGCATACACTTTGTAAAAAATGTCGATAGTCAAAGAAAAGCTATTGCTTCACTTGTGTGCCAAATTTTAGCTCAATCGGTTGAACGGTTCTTGAGTTACAGGTGATTGAAATTTCTAAGTCCTGCACACACAAACACACATACATACAGACATTTTTTTCTAAATCATTTTTCTCGATGTTTTCTACCATTCTAAGTGCCCTGACATGAAAATCACGAATCTTTTTTTTTTTTAAACAAAGCTTTTTTCTATGAGGAAGCAAAAATTGAGAATTTTGAAATTTGTTTAGCATGAACATACGAGTATTGACGTATTATACTCAACGAATCAACGAAATTTTTTTCCGTGCGTCATTATCACACTTTAAAATAAAAATTTTGTACAATACGAGTTAGAATTATTTTTCTTGACTCGCGTGATTATAACACTCGTTAGAAAACGTTTTTCCGTACTTGTATCGTATTATACTATTGATTACCTTTTATCTCCGTTCAATTATAACGATATTACGAGAAAAGTCTGGGCTATTTTACCACCAGCAGCTTCGTTCAAATCAAGTAGTGTTGCATCATATGCCAGCGATGAGTTCCGCAATTAAATCACGACCCTGTTATTTGTTTGTGATTAAAATAATAGTAGAGATATGCGATCGACAACCGTAGATGTGCAATCGGTGTGCGACTTCCGCGGTCTCTCATGTTAATTAAGGAGTCTGGAGCGCTTCACACTAGTCAAATCAGTGGGAAATTTTTAAAAACGTTTTTACAATTTCTTGTCGTTTAATAAACGGTTTCGAGACTCATGTAGCAAGAGCAGCGATTAAGGATTATTAATCCCATAGAATATTAGCATATTTAAAAAAAAAAAAAAACATCATATAAATTATTCATAATTATTGCAGAAATATGAAAATTTGAAGTTCTCCATGATGTTTAAATGTAGTAATCTTACACTAAAAGTATTTTTTATTTATATTCATTGAATAGTAGTTCTTAATATACTATAAGTACATGCAAGGCCATGATTCGAATAGAAAACAGACTTGCAATCGATGTGAATGTAAATGCAAATATCAAATGTCATATTTTTTCGTGCAGTTTTTAAGTAGAATTAACTATCGTGATAGGCCAATTATGACGATCAATAGTTCATTTTGATTATTGGAAAATTCTTAATCAATTCTCCGAACAGATTCTTTACAGTATTATCGTCCAAAAGTTAGAGCCACTTGTATACCTGATAATCAAACGATTGTATCATTTGTACCGTCTCACCGATGAGCAACGAAAATTTCGCTGCTCTGCGTAGCGATCTACAAGTAACATAATTCTAGACAACTTTTAATAGTTCACGGAAATATTGCAGAATGGAACCTACGCACACATGCAACACTGGTTGTTGACAGCTAATAGTGAGCTAGTCTTAGCTTATTTAAGAGCATGTGAAACACCTCCCCCCCCCCCCCCGACCATTCCGGTCTCAATCGGTATCAAAAACTGTAATAAACTTTTTTCATGCATAAGTACTGACATTTTACAGCTTCAAAAAGAGTTTCATCGAATGCCGATATCACTGGAGCATTCGATGAAACACTTTTTGAAACTGTAAAATGTCCGTATGCGTGAAAAAAGTTGATTACAGTTTTTATTACCGACTGCGGTATTTCACATGCTCTTAAGGGGATGCTGAAGTAGATTTTGATACCGACTTTGGTCGGTAAGTTTCCCGATTACGACACAGGTGGCGCCGAGAAGTCTGCTTACTTTTGGCCAAAGATACCGAAATCAAAATGGCCGCACACCACCCAGATAGAAAAACGTGCCGCACGGCGTGTCGTCAAAAATGCGCCATGTACTGCAGCATTAAGCTGCATTATTAACGACACGGCGTGCTTAACGGCACGAATGCCGCCACTTTGACTGCAAAATTCCGACACGCTGTGCAGCGCCGAATGGCGCCAACGCGTGTCGCCATTTTGCAGGCAAAGTGGCGGCATCAGCACGCCGTGTCGTTAATAATGCAACTAAATGCTGCAGTACATGGCGCATTTTTGACGACACGCCGTGTCATCACATGCCGCCATAGTGTCGTTACCTTGTCGTAAAATGTCTATCTGGGCATATGTCAACAGACCTTTGCTGTAAGATATAATTGTTTCTGAAAATTAGATATGTAAAATCAAACCGGACGTCAATTCTGTGATGATTTCTAAATATTCCAAAACCATCTGAATGTTAACTATACAAGCCAAATCCATATATAGTGTATACTACGGTCGCATTGCAAAGGCTCGGAACTTTTGCCAAAAATAAACAGCGCCACCTGTCTCCTAATGACGAAACTATATTCATGCTCTTTACCAGCTCTGAGCCTGTGTGAAAAGCACAGCAGTCTTTGAAATCGAAGTATACACTATTCGTGGATTTGTATAATCGACATTCCGACGGTTTTGAAAGGTTCAGGAATAATCAAAGAATGGGTGTCCGGTCTGATTTAACATATCTGAGTTCCAGAAACGTTTATATCTTACCTCAAAGGACCTGTTGACATTTCGAGCGGCCATATTGGTTTTTGAGAGGTTTAGTAATATACAATTTCTTACATTTCTTGTATGTTTTGAACAGCAACTCGACCGGACACGTAAGCATGAATTTTTTTATTACATCCCTGCAAAATTTGACATATATTTGTAGCATATTTTCGAGGAATAGTGTATACTACGAAATCGCCTATTTTTACCCACCAAAGTCGGTAAAAAAATCTACTCCAGCATCCCCTTAATGGCAAGCTTAGATTTCTTCGTCTACAATAAGGATAGCGTTGAAGAGTTCTACACCTAGATGATAAGAAGGTCGTACATGGTACATATTTCTTGATTATCATTTCTATGCATCCTAATAGGAAGCATTTCATACGCTACAGTGAAAAGTTTGTGAAGTACACCCATTTGGGACCTAGTTCTATGCTTCTACATGACCGTTACACTAAGAGTTTCCATCTTCGTGTTGTCTGGGTTTATAGAAAAATAATTCAGTGCGTTTATAACCAATAACATATTATTCACCGATTTTCAGAGAAAATTTTGTCGTCGGTAACTATAAAGTGACAGCAATTCATTTTAAGTCTATGCCACTTTTTTTTACAGTTATGGTAACCAAAAAATAGTTGTCGCAACTATAAAACGATAAACAAGATTTATCAATAAAAAAAACTTCAGCAAAATTCTAAAATAATCTTGCGTTATATATAAAATATTTACGCAACGACCGACCATAAACTGCCATTTTTTTCATTTCTATCCATTTTCAACGTCATAGATAAAAAAATTTGATATCTAATACAGGATTTTTGAGAATAATTTCAAATTTTGAAACTATGGCGCAAAATTTGTAATTAAAAAATTCACGAAAAAGAAAGTTCCAGCAAAAACAAAATTAAAAGTGTTTTTTTTTTTCAAGCATATAGAATTGTATAAAAAGTTATGGAGCGAATTGGAAAGGGTCAGGGTTGAACCCTTATTTAATCGGCCAGGAATACTCCATATATAGAGTATATAAAAAATATATATAGTTTAATCCAACCGCACAGTTGGTCTTATATATAAATTGCATATAGAGTTTATCCAGACTATATAAGCCCTATTCCTTATATCAGACTATATATCATTTTTTTACTTGAGCGTTAAAGAATCTATTGATCTATTTCAATTCAATTTCAATGGTTTCGAAGTGCAAATATCGAATAGTGTGCAAAGTAGGTCTTGAAGCTGTCATGTTGAAAGGTCTTTCACCTTTTGCTGGTTGGCTGCCTACATAGGAGCGAATGTCCTGGGGTGTCAACTTTCGATGCACCGCCAGACTGCTTTAAAATTCTTTATGGTCGCGGTTCTCGGAGTCTCAGGGGAATCCCACACCGCAGGCTCATATATACATACGTCATAGGGGAAAACGTGATTCGCAAATGCAGCAGACGTGACAAGCGGTGTACACTGTGGCATGAGGTGTTTTGTGCTGTTTGCAGCGGCGTTCTACACATTTTATGGCGATGTTGCGAGCCTACAGTTACTGCTAAGGTCACTAATTATGTTATTGCCGGTGGCGATAGTGAGCCATTGCCGAGAACTCGAACGATCACACGAGCAAAATTGAGCTCACCTTGTGCAGACAGTTACACAATCACGCGCGAAATTCACGGCCTAGTGAATACATGAAATATTATCTCGCCACTAAACTAAAATAATCGCTGAAATAAAAATTACGAGTTGTATTAAACTATATTCTAAAGGTCTACTGGAATGTTTAAAAGAACACGGAGAGAAAAGTATATTGTTGATATAACGATTTCACATGATAAAACGAATATAGGAAGACTTGCAATGCCTTTTATGATTGAATTTATTTAAAGTTTTATGGTTGAAGCAATAATAATATGGTTCAATAAACGATACTTGCATGGTTATTGGAAACAAACGTTGAAATCGTATATGCAACGAAACGGCATATTTGAAACTATTAGAATAGTCTTTGAAACTATTGTCATTTTGATGATTGCTACTATACAGTAGAGCGTCGATTATCCGAATGTCAATTATCCGAAACGTCAATCATCCGAACGATGATTTGGCTTATCGATGATTCGGTTTTCCGAACGACGGTGTCGTTCGGAAAACCGAAACTTTGTCCAACGCAACTACTTCTCCTCAAACGACTGCGTGATTTGGCAGCGCGAAAAAGAGTTTCTGCCGTGAAACAGAAAAAAATCCTCGATTTTTCCCAAGAAAATAACATATTATATAGAGTCCGGGGGTTTATATATATGTATTATATTATACGGATATATCCTAATATTTTAAGCGTTTCAATTCCTCCGTCCCCCTTCACAAAATATTGATGTTCGGTCATCCGAATTTTCGATTATCCGAACGATAGTCTGTCCCAATTAGTTCGGATAATCGACGCTCTACTGTAATTATATTTGCTATAACCATAAAATAGAGACGTTCCTCCTGGGAATTATGTTAATGGTTCATCCAACTAATTTCTTATATTTGCTATAACCATAAAATATAGACGTTCCTCCTGGGAATTACAGTTTATAGTTAGATTGTCGTCGATCTAACTATATTTATTTTAAATTACCAAATTTTTCTCCCAGCGCAAACAAAATACAGGATTCATACCGTGAACATCAAGGACGGATAATATTTAATTTTAAAAAGTTGCTAAGTAGAAATTTGCACATTTTATCCACATTAAATTTTTTTTTACAGTTAACATCAGATGGTATAAAAACAAACCTTGGGAACATAAAATTCCCATACAGTTTGAGAACAATCAAGGTACAAAAATGCTTAGCCTAGGGGGGCATTGGCTCAACAATGCTTAGCCTAGGGAAATTCTGAACCTAATTTAACCTAACGCAGATCACATGACCTTACACAATTAAATATACTTGTCGATAGAATTAATAAATATTGATAACAAATTAATATCATTTTTATTCTATCCTCATTAATTTCCATTTTTCACACAGCGACCACGATGAGTAAGGTTATTTATTAATTCTGGCTTTCTCATAGAGAAAGTTTTGTGAAAAATGGAAATAATCGAGGATGCAATGTACAAAGTTCTACTTTGCAACTCTTTTCATTATCTCTATAGTTTTTGAAAAATTCGAAATCACGTAAAATCCGAACCGCTTTACCGATCATCACTAAATTCGGTGCGCAGCAACGCTGAATGTTATTTTTCATTTGTAGAAAATTTCAGTTGTTTTAGTGCGGTTTGACGTCAGTTAGAGCAAAATGTAGATTATTTGAAAATTAAAAATCCTACAAAAACCGAACTTATTTATAGAATTATCTCAAATTTAATGTGAATCCTCGTTTAACATAGTTTTATGTATAAAAAATTATTTAGCCCTACAGCTAGAAATTTGCGGAAGCTAGAGCGCATACAGACATTTTCGGGAAATTGTAAGATTGAATAAAATTTAAACATGTTTATGAACTTTTTTGAGAATTGACTCAAATCAAGGCGTCCACCACACGGAAAGAAATGTTTGGTTGTGACAACTACGTTTCCCCATTTGCTGTACACAATGCCTAAAAAATTAGTTGCCTCAGCCATATCGAATAGTAACCTCAACTATTCACGATTAGTTTTCGCGAGATTAGTGAGGATAATCAATCCAATCGTTTGAACTACCAGTTGAATAGTTGGGACTACCATTCGAATCGTCGGTATTACCATTCGAATCGTTGGCGTTATCATTTGAGTTGTAAGGGAAATAGAATAATGATTGGCTGTAGCAACTCATTTTTTGGTTATGGCAACTAATAATTTCTTTCAGTGCAGCTTCACATATGTGCTAAATTTCAGCCCGATTATGACAGACGTTCTTGAGATATGTACGGTTGAATTTTGAATGCCGGCCACACATACACACGCACATCCATCCATACATTTGTTCTAAACGTTTCATCTCGACGTCTTAGACCGTTTTGAGTGTTCAGGCATAAAAAATTTGAAAACTTGGATTTCAAAATGTAAGACACCCTTTAATCCCATGAAGGATGGTCGGATATGGCCGATACTCAGCCCAAACTCGATGCCGAGATTGCCAACATTGGCCGATCATCGGGCCGAGTCTTAATATCAGAGATTACCGAAGCCACTCTTCGACCGCGCGCCCATTGCTGTCGATGATAATAATAAATAATTGATATCTCTTAGGCGGCGCAGATTTGATCGATTTACATGTGAATTTGATAAATAAGAACCCTTAACGCATTGTGCGCTACTGCTGTGGCAAATTAAATTAATATAAAATAAATAAAATCCGGGTACCGGAGCTTCTCCTTGCCATTGGGGCGTTGGCCCCTAATCGGGTGACCAACGATTGGCGAGTCAATACTTAGCCGAGCATTGGTCTCATATCGACAAACCAACAATCGGCGAGTCGATTCTCGGCCGAGCATTGGTCTCATATCGACAAACCAACAATCGGCGAGTCAATTTCCGGCCGAGCATTGGTCTCATATTGACAAACCAACAATCGGCGAGTCGATTATCGGCCGAGCATTGGTCTCATATCGACAAACCAACAATTGGCGAGTCAACTCCCGGCCGAGCATTGGTCTCATATCGACAAACCAACAATCGGCGAGTGGATTCTCGGCCGAGCATTGGTCTCATATCGACAAACCAACGATTGACAAGTCAATAATCGGCCGAGCATTGGTCTCATATATCGACAAACCAACAATCGGCGAGTTGATTCTTGGCCGAGCATTGGTCTCATATCGACAAACCAACGATTGACAAGTCAATAATCGGCCGAGCATTCGTCTCATATCGACAAACCGACAATTGGGGTGAGTCAATACTTGGCCGAGCATTGGTCTCATATCGACAAACCAACAATCGGCGAGTCGATTCTCGGCCGAGCATTGTTCTCATATCGACAAACCAATGATTGACAAGTCAATAATCGGCCGAGCATTGGTCTCATATATCGACAAACCAACAATCGGCGAGTTGATTCTCGGCCGAGCATTGGTCTCATATCGACAAACCAACGATTGACAAGTCAATAATCGGCCGAGCATTGGTCTCATATCGACAAACCAACAATTGGGGTGAGTCAATACTTGGCCGAGCATTGGTCTTATACCGACAAACCAACGATCGGCGAGTCGATTCTCGGCCGAGCATTGGCCTTAAATCCGCAAATCATCGATTACCATGTCGATATTCGGCCGAGCATTGACCTAAGATTGCCAAGTTAATAATCGTCACGCCAACGTTGACCCGAATATTGGCCATTTCAGCTTTATCGGCAAAACCTACATAGGAATTTATCAGCGTTTAACGATTTTTTCGTCAGTAGAAACTTTCAATTTTATATTTCTTGTAATGAAAAGCTGATATTTTTAGATATTCCAAATAATACTGAATCAGGATGGCTCGATAAATGGCAAAATCTTGATTGTTCATTCACTGATAACTTTACATTGAGGTACAAGAATACAAAGAACAATACAGATAAGCGTAAGATGAGCATTCAGGGATCGTGCTCATGACACACAATATTATTGTCTTAACATTTTTCTTCTATACACTCAATGGAATCAAATATTTAAATCAACGAAACGTTTAGGGATCATTGTCATGACACGTAATGTTATTATCTTAACATGTTTGTTGTATATGCACATTAGAATCAAATACGTAAATCAACGAAAATTGTCATGACACATAATGTTATTATCTTAACATGTTTGTTCTATATGCTCAATATAATCAAATACGTAAATCAACGAAACACCATTTACCAACCAATTTGTGAGTCACGTAAAATATACACCCACCTAACACAGAATGTAACAGTTACATAACTTTCGAATTGTAAAAATACATAACGTTGTTGTGTAACTAGACTTGTTGTTAGGCTTTGGCCGTTTTATTGTTTACATTATTTAATTAGCTTCGTCGATTTTCGGCCTTTTTATAGATGTTGTGTAACATTGACATAAGTACGATGTTTTGTTTTAATAATAATCGTATCTAGTTGTGACACAAAAGTCTGTTTAAAAATATATAAACGTTATATATTATTTCTGTAACAAACATAAGTAAAATTTGTTATCGAGATTTTATTAAAATGTGACGTAATAAATTTACTTGTTACATAAATATTATGTAATGTAATATAAATGTTACGAAAATTCTTCCATATCCTGAGACCTTCTTGAGTGAGAAATAATGTATCACTGGTGCGTCACTAGTGATGTTATTTTGACAGAACACGTTATTTTGTTAACGTAAATATTATATCAAAGTTACGAATTTGTGGGCATCGAGATACCAAAAATAGCTCGTACAATCAATCGCGCTAAAATAAGCGAATTAGGAAGCTAGAAAATATACAAATTAAAAATCAATGATGAGCTGAATTATAAAAATTTCTTATGAAACTTTAAAAAGTTGTTGTACATTCACCGGTGACTGGACAATGACTGGTGCATTTATCCTATCTCTGAGATAAAGGACGAAAACATTGAACTGCAGGTCACAATTCTGCTGTTCTCTGTTTTCGTCTGCTTTATCCGAGAGATCAACCATAATCGAGGAATTTGCGATAGGAATATTGAAATTAGTCATGAGATGAGGCGAAATCATGTATCACGTGTACGTGATACATGATACATGAAATCACCTATCAGTGCACGAGAGATAATTGCAATTTTTCATACAACGCCAATCAGACTATTTATCTTTTTTAAAGGTCTTATCATCTAAATAACAGTAGTCTCTTAATGACATTCTACACTAAAAAAAGATTAGTTGCCATAACCAAGAAATGAGTTGACACAACCAATCGATTATTCTATTTCCCTTACAACTCAAATGGTAGTGCCAACGATTCGAATGGTAATACCGACGATTCGAATGGTAGTCCCAACGATTGGATTGGTTATCCTAACTAATCTCACGAGAACTAATCGTGAATAGTTGAACTATTCGATATGGTTGAGGAAATTAATTTTTGAGACACACGGAAAAAAATGTTTGGTGGTGACAACCACCTTTTCGATTTGCTGTACACAATGTCTAAAAAATTAGTTGCCTCAACCATATCGAATAGTAACCTCAACTATTCACGATTAGTTCTCGCGAGATTAGTTAGGTTAAATAATCCAATCGTTGGGACTACCACTCGAATAGTTGGTACTAACATTCGAATCGTCGGTATTACCATTCGAGTCGTCGGTATTACCATTCGAATCGTTGGTACACTCAGAGAAATCGTAATAGTACAGTCAACTATAAAGTGACAACTATTCATTTTTATTACATGCAACTATTTTTATAGTTACGATAACTACGAAAATAGTTATGGTAACTATTTGTTAATTACAGTAACTATTTGATAGTTGTGTCAACTATAAAAAAATTGTTGTACCAACCATAACTAAATAGTTGTCACTTTATAGTTACTAATACCATAATTTTCTCTCAGTGTATTACCATTTGAGTTGTAAGGGAAATAGAATAATCGATTGGTTGTGTCAACTCATTTCTTGGTTATGGCAACTAATTTTTTTCCGCGAGGCTTCCTCTATGAGGAAGCCAAAAGTAAAAAAAAAGAATCTTTCTCATAGAGACGGCTTTTATTAGAGGCGGCTTATTAGAGCATTTACTTTCGTAAATGCTGTAATAACAAAGTAACGAAATAGTAAGATGTTTATTTATCTATTTATAACGAGGGTACAAGGTATAACCTTGCACATTGCTTCCTCATTAATTTTCTCTTTTTGCGAAGCTTTCTCTATGAGGAAGCCAGCATTGATTTACATATTTCCTTATAGAGATAGCTTTGTAAAAAGCGCAAAATAATGACGACGCAAGGTACAACGTTATACTTTGTATCCCTGTCTTTTTTTTAATTTTAAAGGTATACCCATCTGCTAGTCCAGCGTCAGGCATCCAAACAGTTGGATCTTATAAGCCTTCCTAAATTACAAGAATATTACACATACATATACACACTGTTAAAAAAGACTGGAAGTTTTTATTCATAAACTTTTCATGTAAATTTAATCTACAATTATGGTATAAAATAAATGTTTTTTTGCGGTAAAATTAAAGCAAATTATTAAACTTCAAGTACTTTTACTATAAAATTAAAGTAAATTATTATGTTTGCTGTAACATATATTAACTTTACATCACACTCGTACATAAAATTTAATGTACTACCAGTTTATGCATAAAAACTTCCAGTACTTATACATTCAATTTCAAGTAGATTTTTTTTACAGTGCAGCCTGTATAAACTCTATATATAATCTATATGCTTAAAACTATATACATTGTTTATATAGTCTATATATAATTGTTTGCTTGGGAATTTAAATATGTGTGCTGAATGGATAAAGCATCTCTTAATACACATATTGATCTGTCAATCGTTATAATTGGATCAATAATATTGCATATTTCATTAAAAAAATTGTACAATGAAGATCTTATTAGAAATTCGCATATATTGGCTAATTTTATTTCAATGACACGATCATACATTCTTCGCTATATATAATAATTTAATAAACCATATCTAAAAAAATTATCATTAGCAAAAATTGTCGAAAACAGCTTTTAACAATTGGCAATGACTTGATAAGCATGATGAGATTGATAGTGTAAGGTTGTATCTATACTTCTTAATCTTATATCATCGTTAAAGCCGCTAATTGCTAAATCCAGACATCACGTGCAAGTAATTGAATAATCCCTGAGCAAGATAAGAAAAGCAATTTCCTGCGAGACAAATTATTGTCTCTACACCGATAAAAAGCATTTTTACGCTGCAACATTTATCCTCAGCCGATTTATTAATTCGAACAGATAACGTTACGTATACAAGTCGCGTCTTCTTCGATGACAAGCGAGACAATTCACGCGATCACGTGTATGAACGCAACAAAGCGGGTCGATACTAGATGTACGCAATCTGATAGCAAAAGTCGTATATGAGATTATCAGCGGACGCACAAAGCGAAGATGTATCGATATTGCCTAACCGATCGTTTCGCCACGCTCAATTCTAAGTTGGTTGCATACCTCTCACGAGTTATAGCTTCCGAAAGCATTTTTCCTGGTCTGATATATTGGCTGCTGGAATGATAAGCTATCAGTACAAAGAAATTATTCAAGTGATGTGAAAAACGCATGCAACTTCTAACGATTTTTTTCTCAGAGGGTGAAAAAATACCTCGAATATACTGACCGACAAAAAAAGATGGCGATATTCAAAGTAATTCTGTTATTCTGAGGCTGTGAAATTTTTTTAAAAATCACGCTTATACAGTGTTAAAAAAAATTGCAAAGTAGAACATTGCTTCCTTATTAATTTTCCTCTACGAGGAAGCTAAAAATTATTATGTTAAAAATGGAAATTAACGAAGAAGCAATGTGCAAGAAAACAGTTTTTCCAAGACTAGAACTTGGAATGAAGAGCAAAATGGACTGCCTAAGTGAGAAAAGCTTTTACGGAGAAACTAATAATATAGATTCATTGCTTTTTAATAAAAAATGAAATTTTTACAAGTTCTGAGTTGCGTCTGGCAAATTCGAAAGAAGGCGACAAAATGGGGCAACCTTTTACGCCGGATATGCAGACTACATTTTCCTCTCTAAAATCGACGGATTGGAAAATTTTTATTGAAAAGTTTATTGCAAAAAATGGTGTTCATAGATTCAAGGAAGCAAAAATGTTTTATATTATAAATTTCATACTTAAAAATTTCGAAGTAGGGAAGAGCAGGGAAAAATGGCAACGCGGGGCATAATGGCACACCTCATCAAAATGGCACCAGCGTACGCTGAAGTCGTAAAAAAATTATTTTATCGTTTAATTGTCATGACATTAATCTGACGATATCTTTGAAATTGAATTTAATAGAACACAAACATCTATTGTTTTTTACATCGAATACTTAACTCATTTTATATTTATTTTAAATTACATTGGACGCAGGGTTCACAAATATATTCGACGATATCTTCATCGACATGAGCACACAAAAAGTGTACCCATTTTTCACACGTATTGCAATGTATCCGCGACTCGGCCACCTCAAATTAGCAGAAATTATGTCAATTGGCAGAAATTATGTCAAATTGTGATCATAAATTTATATATCTCAAAATGTGCCATTTTTAAAACGCGTTAAGACGAAAAATCTCAGAAAAGTTCAAACCGATTTTGACATCGATTTGATACCAAGTTCTTTTACTAATTTGAGCGCAATTATTGCGCTTAAATTCAATTGTACATTTGAAATATCAAAATCAATTGTATATATCACGTTTACTCACATCAAATTACAATCTGATATCGGTAAAAAAAATGTAATTCGAAAACATCAAATTGCAATTTGATATTGGTAAACGTGATATCGCTTTGTAATTTTCTAAGATATTTCGTCTTAACGCATCTTAAAAATGGCACTTTTCACATATGTCGATATGTGATCCCAATTTGGCATAATTATTTTTACGGGGGTGTCGATTGTAAATACAAGCCACTGCAAAAGACGCACGGTGTATCCTCTTCCACATTCAAAGATGAGTTTGACTTTTTTCAATAACTCGGGACTCTGTCATTGTTAATATTGTTCATTACATTGTTAAAAATGCAAGAGAATTTAATATACAAAACGATATGCGATTTACGAAACGGGTATATGAATTCCATATTAATATACTTTTATTGTACATTTTTTACAGTGTATGATATGAAGAGCATTTGTGTAAATTAACAACTCACATGCTGTGGGTCGAATTACTATTTTCTTTCCATGGCGCGCAATGAGTCGAGTAAAAATGTGAAAAACTTGGCGTTTTTTAATTTGAAAAATATTTGTGCAAATTAATAAGGCCCGAGATGTCACGTGTCAATGTACGAATTTTTGTTTGCATGTGTCACATTTTACCCCGGTTCTAGTATGCCACGACTCGTTCCGCCGTGCCATTATGCCCCGCGTTGATATTGTGCCCCGTAGCCATTTTACCCCCCAAATTAACCGCTCAGTTTTGGAGATAATAAAGGTAAAGCCGACCTTCTCAGCTTTTGTGTCGGAACGTTTTGGAGAGAAAAGTTTTGTTGCGTCAATACATCAGTTGTTAATATAGTGACGGCAAAGCCTTATTTCTTAGCCTAACAAAAATTATTTGCTAGGCTTGTCAAAAAATTTGCTAGACCAGCAAAAAGATTTGTTAGGCCAGCAAAATTATTTGTTAGGCCAGGAAATACATTTTCCAGGCCAACAAATAAAGTTTGCTGTCACTATGCTGGCAAATGATTTTTCTCACCTCCGGGCCGAAACCGACAACTTTCGTTCCGCTGCGCGGAACGAAGTTCCCGGTTTTCGGCTCCGTCGATGAGAAAAATCGTATACACTCCTCGGGCAGTAAATAAGAAAGCCTCAGATCACATGTTAGTCGACCTCGGCTTTGCCTCGGCCGACAATTACATGTGATCTGAGACATTTCTTACTTTACTGCCCTAGGTGTGTAATATACTATTTCTCCGTGGCACTCACAACCTTTTCTGGACCGGGGGCTCCTCAGGATTTCCCCCCTCACACCTCCCCGAGCCTAGCGGTTCAACCTTCAAGCCTAGCGATTCAACCTCAAGAGGCAGTGATACTCCCCCCCCCCTCCGTAATAATTATATTTTATTAGTCCCGGTGATTATTTTCATAGTTACATTAATAGTAACGTTTTTAATGTAACTACGAAAATAGTCACATTAACAATAACGTAGTTAATGTAACTACAAAAATAGTCACCTAGACTAATACAATATAATTATCACTGATTAGTTACCAGTACCATCTTAATTTCTCTCAGTGTACACTGAGAGAAATAAAAAATACTGGTAACTATAAATTTATAGTTGAATGCAACCTCAGCCATTTAAACAAAGTTATCTGTACTAATTATTGATAGTCAAAGCAATAGTTAACAGAAGTTATCGTAACAAAAAATGGATTTGAAAGTTTATCAATAGATGCGAGGTACTATTCGTAGAAAACATCACACACACAAGCATAGTATTCTTTGAGAAATTATTCAACAAGTTTGAAATGGTAATTGCAACAACAATAATAAAAGATGCACTAACTATAAGACAATAGGTAAGGTTGTATTTCACTATATGTTCACTGTTAAAATAACTACGACATTATGTTGGGCCAACTATAGAATTAGTTACAGTAACTATAACGTAGTTAATTGAACCATTAAATCAATTAAAATGATTATACAAATTGTTACATGTACTAAAAATCTACAGTTATAGCTTAATAGTTGCCTGAATTACCACAATTTCTCTCAGTGTAGATTTACAGTAATAAAATGGAACGCGGAAGCAATAGAAAATGAATTACAGTAGATCCCCGTTTTTTTTCACTACAAGGAGTAATGGATAATTCTGTACGTTCACCATCAAGTTGAAAACTGCAAGCTTACACTTTTCCAGTACTTTTCCTACAGAAACCCGATGCACAGTTTCTACTGTAGAAGCAGAAATCAAAAAAACGAAGAGACAAGGAAAATTGGAGAAACGGTGCTGAATGATGAATAGAACAATGTAATGACGTTCCCACTTTACATATGTCATTTGTACATCAAAACTGTGCATAGAATTAACACTCTTAAAATTAGAAAGTGACTATAAAAAATATACGCCACTTAGATAATCAGTGATGAAACAGAACGCGGAAGCAATGAAAAAGGAAGTGCAGTAGAAATTTGATTTTTTTCATTACAAGGAGTAATCGATTATTCGGTGTACTGTCATCATAAGGTTGAAGACATCATGCGTACACTTTTCCAGTATTTTTCCTATGGAAGACAGATGCACAATTTCTACTGTAAAGTAGAAACCGAAGAAACGAAGAGACAAGGAAAATTGAAGAAACGGTGCCAAATAATGAATAGAATAAGGACAATAATGGAGAGAGACGGAGATAAAGGTTTAATGCTTAGGGCGATTTACGATTTTCGAGGTACCTGATCTGACCCCAAAGGATCTTAACCGCTTCGATAGACCTGCCGCAGGTCACCTCAACCCTCTCTCTCTTTCTCTCTCTATTTCTCTGTTCCCATGATTCATCCTCGAAGACCTCAACGAGGCCCGAGTATAGCCCAGTGGAAAATTTCCGTTTCTAATCCTCCAATTCCTTGGTCAACTAGGTAGTACATCTAGGGACGAGGGTTTATTACTATATACCGAGGGATTACCCGGAACAAACAATATCGGCCAAACAAAGTGGACGACATCAACGGGGTTCTTCTCCTTGGCTAGCCCAAGATGTTCGGTACTTTTCCACTTTAGATCGATAAACTAGCGTCCTAGAACTCAGCCCGAAAATCAAAGAAACATTATTGTAATACTGCGCAAAATTCCTTAATGAAAATTATTAATTTCCATATCCATACATACATACATAATAATTAAAGTCTTGGTATATTGTAAATACACCCAAATCTCCGAAATTAATTGAAAAGTGTATATTGTTCATACACAACATTTTTACCAATTATTGAAAATAACGTCCATTATTATCAATATATTCGCAAATAGTTTTTTTTCACATACTGTATATTAATTTCAGTATACATTCTTCTTCAAAATTCAATATGCATGTATACTAAAAATGACCAGATACTGTTGACAATTATGGGTTTGATATTTACAACACTTTATTTTATTATTGTAATCAAAGTGCATACAATTTCAGATACATCGTGTCAGATTTTCTCACATTCTGTACATTAATTTTTACGTGTGTCGGATTAATGATTCATTTTATGACGATTTACCAAATAAATTTGTTTAACAATAGCACGAAATAGTTTCAGGAAAAGCTCAAGCCTTAATTTGTCAATAATGTATCTTTGGATCTATGCACCGCATTTTAGTCGAAGATACAGAAGAATACTCTTATTAATTTACAATGGCCGTACTTCAATGTTCAAACAAGACTTTTGTTATCCGCAACGTATATTAATTTTAAGCGATATTTGCGGACGAAACTTTGAAGCTTCTAATCTTTTAACTATCAAATCGAGTTTTCGAAATTAAAACTACAAAAAAGGACTGATTTTAATATAGAAACGTTTATTGAATTTATAATTGAGCATTATTTTCACAAACAGGTACATTAGTTTGAAAACGCCTCTCTATGAATCGCCGTCTTAAGGGCACCACTCCGGATATATCTATTTTTGACGATTTTTTGTGGGTAAACAATAAGCGAAATGAAAAATTCGTTTAAAGAAGTTTATTATACAATTATTGCACAGTAAACAAAAAAACAATTTCAAAATGGCGGCCATGGTAGCCCGTAATAGGCCATTCATTTCCCGTTGAAGCTCAAACGGGCGGACAATTTTCTCATACATGGTGAATCCTAGTACAAAAACCTCTGTTTTTCTTAAAGTACATATCAGTAAACGTGGTAGTACGTAGGGATTTTTTACAATCAAATTTTTTAAAAATGGTGCACATTTGACCAAAAAGTTTCGATTTTGAAACAAAAGTAGCAGTAGATTGTTCACAAAATAGAAAGTTTACAGCAATTAAAAAAATCGCTACGTTCTACCATCGAGAATGTTATTGTGAAAGTGCAGTCATAATTTGAAACGAATCCATGCAACCGTTTTTTTTAATAATCTGTCCACCCAATTTGAAAAAAGTGATTTCGAGGGAAACGTGTGGAAAGTTTTACGAGCAATTACCAGATTGGATGAATGTCACATCAGTGGAGAACACTGCTAAAAAGTTCAAAATTCGGTAACTAAAGTCTTCTTCTACATCGAAGTCTTCAGGATCGATTGCTGATAATTTTCTAGCCCATTTACCAACTTTCTCGACGCTTGGTTTCTGATTCATTTCGAAACATTTAAATAAATTTTTCACTGTTGGACCAACTGCATATTGTTTTTATGAACCTAACCTTCCTTACCTTTACCTTTTTTTTAAATTGATTTTTCCAAAATCCTAGAGTGCTGTTACCCTTTAGTACACAAGTATTGTAATTTTGAGCGTCGCGTGTATGAATATTCCTTGGCATTTTTTACATTTCCGATATGTGTGGTAAATTTACTACATGATTGATATAACTTTCTATTTCATATACCAAGATTATAAATTTAACATACTATTGGATATAAAAATTTCTTCCATTTTTTTCAGTGTAGCGATAACCGCGACCGCCTCGCCGTTCGATAATTCATGGTTTGAAATTAAATTGACGTGGATCCGATTCCTCAACGGCATCACGAATCGCGATATAGTACACAGTTGTTACCGATTATAAAGACAATTTTATATTGGACAAAGTACAAAAACATATTTTCCTTATCTCCGCCACAAATTAATTTAATGTTTTAAAGCCCGAAGCGAGAAAATAAAATTTCGTGCAAGAGACGCGGAATGTTTTAGTGGTAAAGTTTGGGTGCCCGAAGGAGTGTCGCAAAGCGTCGTAAAGTCTGCTTCAGGGATATACATATATATATGTATGGGGCATTATACACCGATCGGACCACCTTTTACCATGATCGTCGTCGATATAGTTGATTATTTTTTAAATCATTCACCCCAAAGAATGGAGGTTGCTCCATTTTTTTCAAAATTTTCATTGCATATTTCGCGCACTTTTGAATTTCTAAAATTTGCGTTTAAAAACTTTCGAATGCACGTATCTTCTTGGATATAAGTCGTATCGAAAAAGAACCTGCATAAAAGTTTTTCATTTTGAAGTGTACTTTCATATCAATTTGTTTTAAAAATTCCTTAACTCCTCCGAAGCATCGATTTTTCATTAATAAACATAACAAGCCATTTTTCAAAAACTTGGACATTTTTCTTATTTGGTCCGAAAAAATCTCTAAGATACTATTCATAAAGACGAACATTTTAAGCCTAGACGGGAAGTGGGACAACCCTTTTTTTCGAATTTGTATGAGAGTTCAAAAGCTAAACAAAAAATGAAAAACCTTATAAAAAAATCGGAAAAAATTGTCTCACTGCCAACTTTGTGTCCTAAAGTGCGACAACTTTTTCCCGATTTTTAATGAGAGTTTTCATTTTTTATTTATCTTTTAAACTCTCATAAAAATCCGAAAAAAGGATTGTTCCACTTTCCGTCTAGGCTTAAAATATTCGTCTTCATGAGTAGTATTTTTAGTATTTTTTTCGGAAAAAATAAAAATTTCCAAGTTTTGGAAAAATCAATTTTTATGTTTATTAATTAAGAATCGATGCTTCAGAGGGGTTGAAATTTTTTAAAAATAAATTTGCATAAAAGTATACTTCAAAATGAAAATCATTTATATACGTTTTTTCACGGTACAACTTACATCCAAGAAGATGCGTGTATTCGAAAGTTTTTAAACTCAATTATACGAGCAATTTTCATAAATTCACAAGTGCGCGAATTATGCGACGAAAAATTTAAAAAAAAATTGAGCACGTTCCATCCATTCGGGTGAATGACTATAAAAATAAACAACTATATCAACGACCGTCGTGGTAAAAGATGGGCCGACCGGTGTACAATGCCCCATATAGTACTACATACATGTATCCATAATACATGTCCTCTATAGCCGCAGGACCGCGAGCAGAAGGCTTTTTTCTTTGAAGCAAGAAAAACCTGAAACCTTCTTCTCACCCTTATCAACCTGCGCACCCGTTAAATATTAACGAGTTCTCGTGGTGTACTATGCGATGTAGGGTATATACTGTCTGCTCGATCGTTAGGCTTGATGAATGAGCCACTCGTACTTTTTAACGATAAAGTCTGAAGTACCCTCGCATACACGTGCCCCTCTCTCGTTATTCGGTCAGAAATTATATCTCGATTATTAACACCGAATCACAAGCATCTGACTTGATTTCATTTGATTATTCTGACCCCTGTGACTGCGTGCGATGCTAGATAACAGGCTGCAAGAGATCTACCAAATCTTTTTCACATCTGCGCTTTAAAGTAGGTTACCAATGAGCACTTAATGGTTCCTCGACGTCGGATATTATTGACATTGGATTTATGTAATCGAAAAAGATTTTAATCGATGTTGTGATTTTGTAGATCGAGAAAAAGAAAGTAAAAAATTATTTGATGACATAGCAAACCTTATTTGTTGGCCTAGAAAATGGTTTTGGTCGCCTGGTAAATTATTTTGATGGCCTAGGAAATCCTTTTTGTTAGGCCAGGAAATAAAGCTTGCTGTCACTATATTAGCAACTGGTTGCAAACAAATTTTTAGTTGATATAACAAATATTTTCATTCGCAAAAAAACAAATATATTTTTTAACCTAATATATTTATATTCAACCGCTAATATATTTTAGACAACTGAATCTGGTAATTATTGAAGAAACTAAACATTTGGTTGTGCTAACGAAAAAATTCGTTACGACGAGGGTAAACGCCGATTTAGTTCTTTCATATTTCCTTTTTTCTTAGCGTATGTTGATATCTCCAGGCACTCAAAATGTCATCCGTGAGAACAATACGTAAATGTAAAACATTGGAAAAATAAATTTTATATGCGAAAAGCTTTTATAAGTTTTATATAAATAAAACTAATATAAACATGTTATCGATGCCAACAATAATTTTAAATAAAATTATATTATATTATTATATTATTAATTTTCTATATATTTTATACCAAATTGGCCTAATAAAGTGATAAACGAGATTAGTCAACTAAATCAGTCGATAAAGGGGTGTCGAATAGATTTTTAGTCAGTGCATAAATATTTTTCTAATAAATAATAAATTTCTAATAATACGTTCAACGTTTTTCTATCGAATCTATGAATGTGTTTTTTTCCTTCGATAAGTAATGACAATTACGATAATACATTAGTATTGTAGAAAAGCGGGTCGTGAACTGTCTTTATCGATACAACTGTAAGCAGGGAAACAGCGGGTGCAGCGATTAATGTTAACCTCTGTCGAAACAATAAAACGCAATGATCGAACCCAATGACATTCCATATCATACTAGTTATGCTGATTTTTCGATGAAAAGAAACATGGAAATAGTTTTTCACAATAATTATCCTAATTCGTTAGGAATTTTAAAAAAACGCTGGTATGAGCGTAGTTGAAAAGTCGTTGGTCCAACTACTACTTGTTTAATTTTAATTTTATAATATTTAAATGAAGATAAATCTTTTGTAATGGTATTTCTAGGTTTTTTTTATCAAACTGTGAAAATGTTTATTACATTGTCTTTGGCATTTTTATACTCCCGAACCAAATGACATATTTATAAGTAATGTAACGTAATATCAGTATGGGTGATTAATAACCAGATAACACAAATTACACGGATATTCCTCTAATGTAATAACTTCCTCCTCAGCATTAGAACTGTTATAAAACATCATTATTATGCAACAGTTACATTGCCGACTAGAAAATTGTAATATATCAGCAACAAAACGGATTGTTTGTATTTACTGGGTAACTATTGAATGAACCATTATTTCTTTGAAGTGCTCCAAAAATATTCATTTAATTCCAACTCTGGGTAATTCGTAATGTTTTCAGACGAAATGATATTTTAAAACATTGTTTTTTCGTGATTGCATGTATGCAGTTGAGGAAAAAGAGTGGAAACACGTAAATAAAGAATCGGGAGCACATCCCCTGAGATTTTCTTAGACGACCGATGTCGCATCACGGAGCAAGACCAGCGCCTCAATTTCGTTCGTCGATCATGCGAAAAGCGTCGCTTGCGTTCAGGAGTAGGTCGAGAGAAGCAGAAGACGAAGAAGAAGAAGAAGAGGAGGAACCACCGTACCATCAGGGAATCTCGCAGTTTAACGTTCGATTACCGTGAGCGCATCGGGGAAACCCCACAAACAAGATCAGAGTGAGAGAGAAAGAGAAAGAGAGATGAACCAATTTTTGAAAGACACCGGGGAGTTCTCGGTTGGATCGGAAGTCCGTTCGAGCGTGAGATCGAACACGAAAGCAACGAACGGTTCGAGCATCGTGCCTAGCAACGCTGCACTTCCGATGACCTGATAGCTAAACTCCCTCCTGGAAACTACAAACTTTAGTGAAAACAAAAAAAATTATATGCTAAAAAATAGTAATACCCCGATGACGAGACAATCCACCGTTAAAAATATTTAAGGTAAAATTGCTACACAATGCAGGAAGTTTTTGCAGAAACGGGTATAGAAAATTTACTACACGAGTATAACGTAAAATTGATGCACAATTCTGCTAAATTGGCTACTAAAGTCGTATTGACGCACAGTACACTTAAATTAATGTTCAGTCTACTAAATTCGTTACAAAAGTTGTATTAATTCAGTTACGTCTCAGTGAAGCTGAGACATTTGTTGATTTATAATAATAGTTATTAGGATGGAGTTCACCAATAAATGATTAAAATCAACTACTTATGTTACAAGAGTACTTTAATAGTCAAAGATAAATATTTTTAACAATACTGTAACACTAATTAATTACGAATCAGACCCGTAGGAACCCGTGAAGAAAAATATTAGGGTTGCCCTAAGATAACTTAGGGCCCTATCGGGCTTTAATGTGGACACCATAAAAGTGAGTTCCATATCACTCCCATTTAGGGACCTACTAAGGAAACTGTAGGGTTTCATGCCGATATTTAATGGGCCTATATGAGGGCAATTAATTAAGGGCCCAGTCAGGCTTAATCATGGCACCAAGTAAATAAATCAATAATAATTTCGCCACGTAAGGGCCTCATGAGGCAATTCTAGGTTGCCACGGCGAAGTTTAATAAGGGCTTGATAGGGTAATCACTTAAGGGCCCAGTCAGGCTTAATCATGGCACCAAATAAACAAATCAATAATAATTTTGCCAGATAAGGGTCTTCTTAGGCAATTCTAGGTTTCCATGTCGAGGTTTAATAAGGGCTTGATAGGGTAATCACTTAAGGGCCTTCATCATGATACCAAATAAACTAATTAGTCATAATTTTTCCAAATAAGGATCTCATAAGGCCATGGTGAAGTTTAATAAGGCCTTGATAAGTTAATTAATTAAGGACCCAGTCAGGCTTAACCATGGCATAAAGTAAATAAATCAATAATAAATTTGCCAGATGAGGATCTTATATGGCAATCCGAAGTTTCCATGGCAAAATTGGTGGTCACCTATCCAACTAATGACCGACAAAGTCAGCCAGGTGGTCACCCATTCTAATACTGGCCCTCAGGTCAGCCAGACAGTCACGCACCTAGATACAAACGAACTAATTCGCGCAAACGATAAAACAAGCAAATTTTGTGGAATATAATTATAGATGACAACAACAATATAATGTACCCTATTCGATATAACCAATTTCTGTAAAAAATAACTGAATGTGCTTTTATTTTTACACATCAGACGCAGTCATGTTAATCTATCAAGTTCTGACTATATTATATTAATTTTATTTCATATTTCATATTACAGTCATTCAAATACACAAAACAATTGCATATTCATATGATTTGAATGGTCAAGAGAGCTAAGGCGCAGCGCAACTACACCATCCGGAAGGTTCTAGGTTCGATTCCCGTCAATGTCAAAAAAAAAATGTAATATGTTTTTTCAGCGATTAATATGTACCATCGTGTAGAGAAAGACGAAATATCTAATTAAAAGTGCAGCATTACTCAACTAAATAATAACAAATATATATTTTTAAATTAAATTTCTTTATTATTTTAGTAAGGACTTAATAGGGCAGTCTTAAAAGGTCCTCATTATTTTGCCTTTAAAGGCCCCTAACATTTAGCCTTTAAAGGTCCCGACGAAAAAAGCGTGACCATCATTTGCGAAACCCTATGAGGCTTCCACATAAGGCCCCTAAGACAATTAGGGAATATTAATCGGGGCCTAGGAAGAACCCTGATAAGATTTCTTCACGGGAATTGATTGGAAGAAAAGAACTAATTGACTTCAACGGTTAAAAGGATTTATACAAATTAAACACTAAAGTATTACAAGATATTAATAGTGATGCCCTCAAGAAAGTCGAGACAAGTCGAGGCGCACGAAGTCAATAAACCTCGTATTGAACAATTGAACTTCAATCTATCTCGATATGTGTGAATGCAATCACGAAATACGAGATATTCAGATTGCATCGTAAAATGTGTCGAGATCTTGGGTGACATCACGAGAATTTGACAGTATCGATACGATACAAGATTATTTGAGAAATTCGATAATGAAGGGAAACAAGAAACACATAGACGGCACTCAAAAGCGAAAAAAAAAGTAAAATTATGATTTTTATTTGAATCAAAACTCGGAAAAAAACTATTTGCAAAATGTGCTTCGAAGAATCGAAGGCTCAAAAAATAATCAAAATGAAGAACAGCAACACGACTGCAGTGAGAGATCATGTGCAAAAAGCACATCCTCAACATTTTGAAGAACTCAGTGCGACAAACGCGAGCAAGTCCTTTCAGAAACCTCAATTTCAAATAAAAATAAACTTTGATTCTTTGGAAGCTTGTTTATATATTGTATACATCAGCAATATAATAGACACGCAATACAATCGACTATGAGACGAACCTCGAGTCAATTCTCGAGACGAGGCAAGGCGATTTTAACAAAAGGTAAACGCAATATATACGATTCAAGAAAGTATCTTGATTGAGCTCTGTCAAACGAGGAAGCGAGAATTTTAACCTCGTGCGGTATCACTAGATATTTTATTATTGGTTTCTTCCGTATGCCTTCTTCAGGCTTTTACGTTTCCCCTCTCCCCTTTTCCCCGTTCATCATAGAGACCCCTCTATGAGTGTTGTCCGCAGCCACTCATCCTAATGCACTACTGTATCGCATTTGCACGAGGGCACAGGGAAACTGCGGAAAACCTGGCCGATACAGTCGGCTTTATTTTTACTGAGTTTCTACTGTATGAGAATAAATTAGAAACTCAGAAAAACTGCCTCCCGCTCAGCAGTTGGCGCGCAAACCAGTGCAAGGCTAAGCGGTCACCCATCCAAGTTATGACCGCAAATAATGCTGCTTAACTCTGGGGACCGCCGAAGCCACACACCGACCGCGCGTCCACTGCTGTCGGTGGTATTAATTGTTCAAGACATGATAAAAGACTGAAGTTTTTACCATTGAGGATGACCAGGAAGAAGAGTGGGAGTTATTAATGGCCGTGAGGAGGCCCGAAAGAATGCTGATCAAACTTGCATAGCCATTGAACTATGTGGTAATTAGTGTGAATGAAGACACGAGGGTCGCATTAACGGATTGCGGAAATTTGGAAATGTCCGATGCATCAAGCGAGACAATACAAGAATATGTCGAATTCAAGGACAACTTCTCGTATTTGATAAGCCAAGCTGGCATTTCGAGTGCAATATAATGAATGTAACCGTGACTAATCTTGTTCTTGGATTTGACAGTCAAGCTGTCGTATCGTTTCGATCGTGCACGGAGAGAAATTTCTGTGTTGTGAAAACATAAAACGAGGATAACAAAAATCGTTACGTTTAGCTGGCAAATCTTTTGTTCGGCTGACAAATCAGTTTTGCTATGCTGACAAATCTTTTGTTCGGCTGGCAAAACTTTATGCTGGACTGAGTAATTTTTTTGTAAGCCTAATGTAACGATTTTTATTATCCTCGTTTTATGGTGTCACGACACAGAAATTTCTCTCCGCGTGTTTGACAGAATATTGAATCTCCAGATTCTTGCACGTTACTCGGGTGAACATTAAAAACAGCAGGGATGTAACCATGACAACGAATCAGTCAGAACGTTGTTATGCTTAAACTCCTGGATTAATTCCAGCTTATCGCCTCAAATTCTTTCGAAAATAATAGCCAAAGAGAACGTCTCGGTGTAATGGAACATTTCGGGTCAACGTTGTTTTTGCCCGTTAGTCGTTATAGTCTGCACGCGATGCTTGGCTTGAAAATGCGTAAATTGTTTATTGCATTTGATGTTTTCAAGAGCCTTGACATTTTTTTAAATATTCTTGTATTGCCTCAAGTTGTAGCAGAGTACATGCAAATGATTATTGTAATCAATGGTTGACGAGGACGACGAAGAAAAGCAGAGATATAGAATGTTATATCAATATTCAAGACTCGCTCGATCGTGCTTATTACTTCAAAACATTTCTGATCAAGAAAATGATCGAAGTTCGTGTCAAATAATCGATACGAGTTTTTAATCAAAATGATAAATGCAATCGAGATCAACCGAGACTGTCAAAATTCTCGTCTCATTTCGCATCACTATGTCCGATGAGGTTGCAAACCCCACATCAAATGATTTATAAGGATATTGACCCGGGATCGGAATGTGGGAATATTGGAAACGAATTATTAATAAAATTATAATTAACTTTAAAGAAGGGAGGAAAATGCCCAAACGTAACATACCGTATACTGAATATGCCATACGAGTCGTGTTTTTAACTCCCGACTGCCCCGCCGGAGCAAAAATACGGGAGTTATACGTTTCATCGCGATCAGCTAATTTCAGGTATTTCATTGTCTCCAATGTTCTCGCAAATGGCACAAAATTATTTAACCAAACTTGACGCATTGATTCTACGATCGTCGGTCTATATTCTTTTCAACAAATCAGAAGGAACAGGTATATTCTCGTAGATAAAAACAAAGAATCAACAAAGAATCAGGTATATTCTCGTAGATAAAAACATTTTACGAAATAGTGCTTTGTATATATCGAAGTACGCCCACCATAATTCGTTCGAGCCATCGTCTGTGGTTAACTTCTCATCATACTATTTCGCATATGCGGACTACTGAACTACACTCTGTCCGTAGTAATGATAATAATATTCACCCTGCATCAAACTTAAGGTAGTTCTGTCGTGAAGGCAATCCAAACTCATATGCATGAATTTTGGACATGTTGTAATTTAGCTATTCAATTTTACTTGCACAAAATCTTGAAGGCTCATACCGAGTATTTGAATGAACAATTAAAACTTGAAAATCGATCTTTTTACATGGCGCCAACGGGAGGGCTGGAAAAATTGATCTTTAAATCGAAAATTAACGTACTTAGATCAAAGATAGAGAAAAAATAAATAGAGCTACAGATTCGCAAATCATTCAAGAATTGATAGATCATGAAAAAAGGTGAAGTCTCCGGAATAATGTTTAATTGAACCAAGGTCGAAGTGCACGATACCGGGCCAAATGACGTTTCCTAACCTAATTATCGTAAAAATGAAGTCAAATCCGCACTAAAAATATCAACTATTTACAAATAATCGTTTTAATTTGATTACGAAAATTTCGAAGGATTCTCGATTATTTTTGATATGATTATTGAGACAGTCAAAGTGATGCGTATGATTATTTTTTAATGTCATATAGACTCGGAGATTTATGACTCCGGCGTACCGACAGAACTACCTTAAACGTCAATTTATGTGTAATTGCTTCGTTTTTTTAAATTTCAATTCATTTTCATTGTATTAGTTGATTTCTGTTATCGATCCATATGAGATGGCGGGTACATTTTATTTAATTTTTATTCCCGACTATCTGCAGGGCAAAAAAACAGGAGTATGTATTTCACTGACATGGCGCGAATATGTCAATTTCTATTAGTACAATGTTCTCCAGAACGGTTCAAGACAAGAACAGTCTCAAAACAAATTCTGTGTACCGGTTCATGTGACTTTTTTCATAGTTTGTATGTACGAGGTGCGATTTCCAAAAAATATAAGCGTTTAAATGTTTGAATTTATCGAAATGCCACAAGATGGCCGCCATTATTGCGTATTCCGTAACTCACTTCAGAGCGCTTATGGTGAAATATTAGAATAAATTACTTTCAAAATGATGAAATAAAAATAATTTTATAAAAATTAAACAACTCCCGCATGGAACAATGAGTGTAATTAATCATCAAAAAATTGTGAAATAATAATCAATCGCATATATTATTGTAGGGAGATTAATTCGTCAAGGATATAATAATCTCCCGACTGTAATATGCGATTCATTATTATTTCACAATTTTTTTATTTACCCAATTTAATTATTAATTACACTCATTTTTCCAGTCGGGAGTTTTTTAATTTTTATAAAATTGTTTTTATTAACATGAGTTAACTTAAATTTTGCAACACACTCGTGCACTATTAACAATATTTAAGATAAAATTACTACTCATGTGCATGAATTTCTTTTACAGAAACGGGTATATAAATTTAGTACACGACTATAACGTAAAATTGGTGTACAATTGTGCTAAATTCGTTAGAAAAGTCGTATTAATTGTACACGGTATACCGAAATTGATATACAGTGTGCTAAACCCATTACAAGAGTTGAGTTTTTAATATAAATTAACTTCAATTTTACAACACGTACATTGAATTGCCATGTTTTTTTGTATATTAATACATTACGATAAGAGTGCGGAAAAACTCTTTCTCACCTCCGGGCCGAAAGCGACAACTTTCCCGGCTTTCGGCTCCGTCGATGAGAAAAATCGTATACACTCCTCGGGCAGTAAATAAGAAAGCCTCAGATCACATGTAATTGAGGCTTCGCCTCGGCCGACAATTATATGTAATCTGAGACATTTCTTACTTTACTGCCCTAGGTGTGTAATATACTATTTTTCTTACGCGTGTGAGGTTGCAGCACCTTGACGAATAAAATTTGTCGTGTGATTGCAACACAAGCTATCGGCTCGTGCTCACACTCGTGGGAAAAAGTTTTTCCGCACACGTGTCGTATAAAATTTTATTTGACCAGGTGCGAAAATGGGTTTTGATGCACGCGAATTTCCTACACGAGTTTAGTAAAAATATTGTATATGAATTCTCCAAATATCTTGTAAAATGTCGATCCATTTGTCTTTATCCAATAAATTACGCAATTTAATTTAATTACTTCTCTTTCTTTTCATAATGAGCGTATTGCCTATCTATAATCGAAATTTCATTCGGCAGAGCGTGCAAATGTAATTACCGAAAGAAAACAACAAAAAAACTGTAATGATTACGAGAATTCGACGGATACAAATTGCTCGAGTCAGATAATTTTGTTAAGCTGCCTATGATTGATCGGCGTGCTTATAGTTTAGTTTCCGCAATCTTTTTCGCAAGCCAAACGGCGACTCGCGAGATTTTCCCTACCTTTGGACTTTTCTCTTTGTCGACTTTTGACGCCAACACCTCTATCGGCCAGTTATATAGATATATAATATATATATGGCTCCCTTCATCGGCATTGAACGCTCGGCAATCTCGATGGAACTTCACCGCGACGCTTGACCCACTAAAGCTCTGTGTGTTCCGATCTCGTTTATCGCTGGGTAAAGATATAGAGAGGCTGCATCATCAGAGACCGCGACGACCAAGTGATCGACGTCGACGTCGACAACCACTATCGCCAATACGAGGACCAGGAAGAGCGTGTAATCCTCCAAAGGCAAAAGGCCACTTGGCCCATAGCCGCGCCATCTACTCTGGCGCTTATGTTTGTTTAACCTTCCAACGATCGTGCAGGTCCATTGATTAGCTGCTTTCTGTCTCTGTCTCTATCTCTCTCTCTCTCTATCTCGCACTTTTCTTCTCTCTCACTCCGTCTGCATACTCTGATGTTCGACCGATCGACTGCTACGCTGCGGTGTAACGGAGGCTCGCGGTTTCCGAAGATATTCCGGACGTCCCATGGCAAAGCTCATTGTCAGCGAGAGAACACACAGAAAGCAGAAGTCAAAGTAACGATGCCACGTGTATAATCGATTACAAAGGCTAATATTGTTATCTACGATACAGAGAGCGGAAGTAGGCACAAGCCTGTTTACCTAATTAACAGCTCTGCCACGGATTGCTAATTAGTAGGTTGTGCATACATACTTCAAGGGAAGCAATTAGCAATATGATGTTTACCGTCAAAGTCAATTTTTTTTTGCATGAGTATATTGGGATTTTACAAACAAAGAAATGCAATTTACTTATATAACTTAAACCTACATTGTTACAAAAGACTGGAAGTTTTTATGCATAAACTCGTAATCGAAACTTAATGTACAGTTGTGATATAAAATGTATGTACATCTACTGTAAAATTCAAGTACTTTTACGGTAAAATTAAAATAAATGATGTGCTGTACCATACATTAATTTTACCTTAGACTTGTATATTAAATTTAATATACTAGTTTATAAATCCATCGTTTGCGGACTGCCAAAAGTATTTTTTTTTATTAACCCTAGTTCCTATTCGTTCAATGCCATTTAACATTGAAATAATAAAATATTATTTTGCTTATTTTAGAGTTATTGTTTCGATCTCGTATGGAATTGGAGGAATTAGAATTCAAATTAAGTTGATAACACTTATTTTTGGCAGCCCGCAAACGATGGATTTATTGAGAATCAATGACATTTTTTTCAGTGTGCATAAAATTCCAGTAAAAGTACATTAAATTTCAAGTAGATTTTATTTACAATGTAGTAATCACGTCAACTGTCAAAGTGACCATACAAATAACGCTCAACAGAAGTTGTTTTTTGCGCAGAAGGAACTTTCAGAAATGGTCAAAATAACCTTCGAAATAACCAAACCAAACAATCTGATAGTTATTTTTTCGTCGCTGAAGCCAATAACTTTCTGTCAAAACAATCTTACCTCTAAAAGGTCGTTATGATGGTAAGATACTGGTTCCATTGGTTCCGATTGCTATCAGACCTTTTCAACAGGGTCCTGTCGCTATGGTGATGCGAAATAGTTATATATTGGAAGCATCGACATCTTATACTCTTATCAAATCTCGGTATGTTGTCAACTCTTTGCCTATAGTACTTCTCGTTCAATTTGACTGCTCTACTGGTCGATAATGGAAATAAGTTTCGATTCAAACAGTATTTGAACGCAGTTTAGAGAAATTTTTGTCGAATATTCAGCACATCAGTAGTTTGAGCTTTCCCTATCACATTCTGCCGAGCTCACCCCAAATATTTTCTAGCAAAAAAGCATTTCTTTGAAACAATAAATTATACCTAACGATGTGCAGGTATAATGTTTGGTTATCCGAACATAAACTGTTACATAGTTTCTCAGAGTAAATGTCTCATACTCACATGACCCTGAAAATATCTGCACTCATCTTTAGCACGACGTAGCGTCCTTAATTTTTATCGTACGAGAGTCACCCAGGGCTTTTTTTTCGTCTTGAAATTCTCTAGATGCCGTTATTTTTAGTTTTTTTAAATCTATTTTTTTCCGTGATACAAGCAAAAAGATGCAGATGTAACCTTTGACACGGCATAGCGCCCTTAATTTTGATCGTACGGGGGTCACTTAGGGCTTATTTTTTCGTCTTGAAATTAAGGGAGCTACGTCATGTCAAAGGTTACATCTGCACTTTTTTGCTTGTATCACTCAAAAAAAGATTGATAAAAAAAACTAAAAATAACGACATTTAGAGAATTTCATTACAAAAAAGATAAGCCCTAGGTGACTCTCGTACGATGAAAATTAAGGACGCGGCATCATGTTCAAGGTTACATCTGCACTTTTTTTGCTTGTATTACCGAATAAAAGGTCGATAAAAAAAAATTAAAAATAACGGCATCTAGAGAATTTCATTACGAAAAAGATAAGCCCTAGCTGACTCTCGTACGATTAAAATTAAGAGCGCGGCATCATGTCAAAAGTTACATTTGCACTTTTTTTGCTTGTATTACCGAATAAAAGGTCGATAAAAAAAATCTAAAAATAACGGCATTTAGAGAATTTCAAGACGAAAAAAATAAGCCGTAAGTGACCCCCGTACGATCGAAATTAAGGGCGCTATGCCGTGTCAACTGCTACATATACAATTTTCTCGATAAAAAAAACTAAAAATAGCGGCATCTAGAGAATTTTAAAACGAAGAAGTGAAGCCCTGATTGACTCTCGTAGGATAAAAATTAAGGGAGCTACGTCATGTCAAAGGTTACATCTGCACTTTTTTGCTTGTAACACTCAAAAAAAGATCGATAAAAAAAACTGAAGATAACGGCATCTAGAGAATTTCAAGACGAAAAAGAAAAGCCCTGGGTGACTCTCGTACGATAAAAATTAAGGACGCTACTTCGTGCTAAAGATGAGTGCAGATATTTTCAGGGTCATCAAACTCACACTCGTCAGAAAAAGTTTTTTCGCGCTTGTATCGTAATATACTATTGTAGTGTGTAAGTGTTGCATTGATATTGTCGCGGGGATATTTCGATTGAAATCTTATGACGCGAGAATTTATCGCCGAGATATTACGTTGGCAATCCCAATGCTTGACACATTTCGACAGAAACATTAGGAAAATGTAAACAAAATTTATTTGAAACCGAAGCATATTGGAAGTTTGCAAATTTGATAAATAATATAATTTCTTAAATATTTAAATACTTAAGGGGAAAACTACTGTGACGGACCGAGGAAAATGCTAATTGTGTGATTTTTTACTTTAACGTATAAATTTTATGGAAAAATTATGTCCTACGTACATATTTTTTATATATTACTAAAACTGCCATAGGTACGCGTTAAAATTTCTTATCGTAATATTCTTAGGCAAATATTTTCGAGATTTTACGGATTAGAAATATTTAACAAAATTAGGGGAGGATCTTCAGAATTGCAGAAATTCTTCTGTACACAATTCGAAAGAGGCTCATCGTACCCACGCCAAGTTATTTTCCAGAATATTATATTGTTATCATCTACAATTTGTATTTAAAAGCGATATTACTGTTATTGTTTACGTAACATTCAATATTGACTATGCACCGATTTGTAACGGTGGTCATCCCATTACTGTCAAAATCACTCTATATAATTGTGTACTCCGTAAATAATTCGTTATTAAATATTTTTTCGAGAATAACCTACCATATTGGAATGAAAATGAATAAAAATGTTATTGAAAAAAAAACAACAAATCTTATCACAAACATTAAAGTAACGTGGCAAATAATGGGCCATTACTTTTTCTATTCTTTTTCGTTTTACTACATTTCTAAAGATATTCATAACGAAATACTATATTACTTCCGCGATATCGGATAATATAGTTAATTAAATTGTATTTAAAAAATATTATGTTATTTATCGTTTGAATATTTTTCACAAATATGTTAGGATCTTCTTTTTAAAAAAGATCTATAGCACATTATTAATAGAATAAGTACTTAAATGGAGCGAGCTGTAAAAGAATAAAAATTTACAGCCTAATCTACAAAAATAATAATCTAATTTTTACATTGCAATAAAAACCTTTCCTGAGAAGAAAAAAATTTCATATAACTTCTGTAATCGTTTCACCAGAAAGGAATTAACTCCATTCGGTTTTTGACGAAACTTAATTGCGTGATTAGAAAGACTTTTCAGTCACGAGATAAAGCGTTGATTTTTCACTCCAATGCGACTGCCCAGCGTCAAACGATTGTGGCCTTCCCCATACGTAACTTTCACTTTGTAGTGCCTGGTACTAAACTGTGCGTATGTGTATTAGCGCTTGTAAAGCTTGAAAATATCCAGCAACAGCAACAGTCACTCATGATTCATTATTATTCAACGGAAGGACGATAACCCGTTGGATAAGACGTGGCCGATGGAAAAAAAGTCGCGAACACCTCGCGCGCGTCTCAATTGCTCGTGTTCGTATTTCATACAGATTAAGGAGGCTTCTGCGCTTCACACTAGTAAAAATCAGTGCTAAATCTTTAAAAAAACGACTTCACCCAATAAAAGTAATAAGAAAAAAAATGTATTGATAAGACCACTCTTTTAAAAAATCTTACTTTTGAACCTTATTACGGACATAGTATGCAATATATTTCTGCAAATTTGTAAAGACATACAGTGAACCATTATAGTGTGAGATGAAAAGGAAAAATTGTTACTTTTCGTAGTTTTTAGATCAAATCGGTGAATAGATTTTACTGTTCAATGTCTTATTTTATATGTATCAAAAAATACATTCTGTTTTGAGTATAGTGATTTAGGATGGGGTGGAAAATGCATTAATTATAACCAATTATATAGTGAGTTTTAAATAAATAAACAGTTATTTACATATCTAAAATCATTGAAAAACTAAAATAAAAATTCTTATACCTAAAACGGAATGCACTCTTCGACCCATAATATAAGACATTAAACAGTAAAATCTGTTTACTGGTTTGATCTAAAAGCTACAAAACGTAATTTTGTTAACTTTTCACCTCACACTGTATGTCTTTACAAAATTGCAGAATTATAATGAACGATATTTCCTTGATAAGGTTTCAATATAAGATTTTATAAAAGAAGGCTATCATTTATATAAAAAAAAATTCCAATGCCTCTTTTTAGGTGACTGAGTCCCCTCAAAAAGATTTTACATTTGCATAATTATACGACGACAGCTTTCTTATATTTTGGTAAGAATTTAAGCACGTGTGCTCGTTCGGTTGTGTAAAATATTCGATGGAAAATTTCAAGCAATGATAATCGATAAGCAATTAATGATTTGCGATACACAAAGAAATTTGCAGCACATCAATTCCGTGTCAATATTACGAAATATTCTAACGCGTGGTTATTATTATGATATTTACCCAAGTGCAACTATGCTTGTCGTTCGTTCCCTGCTTACAAACACAGCAGTGAAACGCCTCCCGATCGACTTAAGCAGTTGCGAGCGAATGACGCTTATTGAAAACTTTCCGAGCGTCAGCAACTGCCGGCGTAATCGCAACCAATACTTTAAAGAATATAAATATTTAATAATGAAAATAACAAGATTTCTAACATTGGGCAGACGCAGAGTCGTGATATTCGGTGTAACGTGAAGAAAATTTCGTTGAGTGACTAATGGATTCGTTGAGGTTATAAACTGACGCAATTTTGCTCTATTGTGTGTTGGTGTCAAAAATATATAATTTTTAGTGCTGACGCGGCTATTATCAGTCGTAACAGCGCTTCCCTTCGTTGTGAAAAAATTCTGTACAACTCAACGAGGAAGTTGCTGACAGTTTCTCACGACATTCCGAATGTGACTGACAGTTCATTTCCAGGTTATACGATAGACCACTATACATATATATATATATAGTTGTGCACCTCTTTCACTTCAAACGCTTAATTTCAAATTCAATTAACACAAATCTGTCCATTGTCTTTTCATTCCAGACGTTCCTAAATATGGCCAGGATAAGATATTCCTTATTATCAGTACTTTTAGGTGAGTTAAACTTGCAAAGCAAAAATAATAAACTTAACTAACATATGGCAATTTACATGTTCAATTTTAATAACTATTATAATGAACAATAATGGAATGACAATTTTCGTAATTGAGAATTTTGTTTGTATATAATAATGGAATAGCAATTTTTGTAATTGAGAATATTGTTTGTATATAATAATGGAATAACAATTTTTGTAATTGAGAATGTTTTTTAGTATACAAAAATGGAATAATAATTTTTGTAATTGAGAATTTTGTTAGTATACAATAATGATATAACAATTTTTGTAATTGAGAATTTTGTTAGTAAACAACGATGGAATAATAATTTTTGTAATTGAGAATTTTGTTAATATACAATATAGAAATAACGGTGTTTGCAATTGATCATTTTGTTAGTATACAATAATCGAATAACAATTTTTGCAATTGAGAATTTAGTTAGTATTCAAAAGTGGAATAACGATTTTTGTAATTAAGAATTTTGGAATACAATTAATGAAGAATCAATCATAATTAACGACTACCAAAGATTATTCCTAACATCATAACTTATGGTATGTTTTGTTTCAGTTTTAAGCTTTGCATCCGCAGAGTTTACAATCGACAAACATGACATGAAAATTCGTCCGGGAGGACAAGGATTCTTTATTTTATCCAGAAAGTGAGCAATAGCTTTGTTCATAATATCTTTGTTAAGAATTTAAGTATAACAGCGAGATAAACGGATGAATAATTCTTCCAGTGAACTTCTGACTTCGGATGTAAATGTATCGTTAGAAGTCCAACATAAAGATTTGCTCAGAACAGTGCCAGCTGTTCTGAATTTAACAGAGGATCTGCAGAATCGCTCTATGCAATGGAACATTACTGTGTTGGGTCTTTCAGCAGGATACTGCACAATCAGCGCAAATGTGACCCCTGCAAATGTAACAGCGTAAGTAACAATATAAATCAATGTCGAGCTAGATAGAGGCGAAAAATTCGGTTAATTGCACCAATCATAATAATTAACTGTATGAACCGTGGCCCAGATTCGTGAAATTTCTTGTACACGATATCAGACCGATCAAGCAACTCGTCGCGAAAATTCACTCGTGAATGTCTGTATATTAAAATTACGTGGCGGAAATGTTTCTTATATCGCGAAAATTTTTTTTCTCACTTCTGACCTACGCTCGAGAGAACAATTTTCTATTACAATATAGCCAAGTTTAAGCAGAGTAATTATCGGAATTATTTGAAATCACGCTCCAGTTATCGCTAAAGTGTTATCAAAACTTTATCAGATTTTTCTGAGTTCAATGTCGACCGAGTTATTAATCGTAATATTTACAAGCACTGACATTCCACTAATATCGCAACATTCGAATATTTTCAAACATTGTCATTACACGCTTTGTCATAATTTTCTGTCAAGTTTTAGTAAATCCCTACTAAATCTCGCCACCCTTCGATCAAATCGCAACACAACTTTTTTTTTGCGCATAACTACCGAAAAGATCGCGACCAACATTTTTTTAAATCGTTTATAAATTAATCATCAAATTTTTTATACATAATTTTGTGGCACTTCAAAAATTATTATCTTAGAGATAGACTTTTGTTGTTGTTGTTGTCATTGCCCAATGACTATATTCTAAGAAATTAGTTATATTTGATGCGTAAATTCGTGCATTGTAAACTCCTAGACAAATAGTCGCAAAATGTTTCTTTTTCTCGTGGATAACTCTTCAAAAAATGATGAGCAGAATAAATTTAAAACATGTTATGAAAGAACAATTCAATTTTTAATAAATCATTTCTTGAAATGGTAGAAATGATTATTATAGTGCTAGAAATTTTGTGCTAAAAATGATCGTTATCGCAATTCTGGTCTGAAAACTTGGCATGAAACCATTTAAATATTTATTTTTCTTTCTTTAGAATGTAATTTCGTAATTGTAGTATATAGTAATAATTCGTAATTAGCCGGATTACTTATTTTACAAATGATTATTATTATATTGTCGCAAAATGTTTACGAGTGCGGGTCGACAAGCACTTAGTTTTTTTTTCTCGTGAATAAATCTTCAAAAAATGATAAGCAGAATAAATTTGAAAAATGCTATACATTAATAATTAAATTTTGAATATATCGCTTTCCAAAATGGCAGAAATTATTCTCATAGTGCTAGAAATTTATATAATTTCACGATGAATATTGTGTCGGATTTTCGTAATATTTGATGCCCAAATTATCGCAAAAATAGACAGTGTTATCGTCATTCTAGACGACTGAAAAATTGGCATCAAACCATTTGAATATCTATACTACGATTAGATTTTAATTTTACTTTCGAATATAATTTTGTAATTAGCCACATTACTTATTGCACAATTGATAATTATTATATTGTCGCAAAATGTTTACGAGTTGCGGGTCGACAAGCAGTCTACCAAGCGGGTGTTTATTTTTCGTGAGTAATTGCCCAAAAGATTCCGATCAAGAATTTATTTGTCTTTCGATTATGCGGCGGCAAGTTCGAAGCCGATAGCCTCCTGACCCCGACCTGTCTTCGGATCGGACACTTTGCGTCCCGTCAGTTGGTTGTTGGATTTGGAGGGAACTAGATCTCTCCTAGCGCTCCCTTGACCTCGCTCAGCCGCTGAGTTCGGCTCAAGTTGTCCGTTCCTCAGCAACTTGCAGACAGTTTATATTTCGTTACCAGTTGTCGTTACCGGTTATCGTGTAGACTAGAAGCACGTGTATTATTAATTACTTTTTTTTCTTTTTTCCTTTTATATTCATAAAATTTTATAATTATTAACGAGCGTGAAGTTGGATAAAGTAATGAGTGTAATGACAGACTTGTGTTAGTGGTGATTAAGCTTATTAATCGACCCCCGAGGGTTCGTTCGACTCGTGGAAAAAGAAATAATTTAAAAAGCGTATTCGTATCGAGTGTGTACAGTGAAATTCGTTGATCCGTGAGAGATCGCCCCGAGCAATGAGCTTTTATAAAGTCATTATTATAGAGCGGGAACAGCTCCCCACGCTCAGTAATCTCAAGTAAGAATTTTTCGCAGAAATGATCTAATAAAAAATAAAATACTGTGTCTACCGCTTGTACACCGAGAAAAAAATTGTTAAGACCAACCGAATGTGCGGTTGCGGGTGGCGAAATAAACATTTCGTTAATTCGACATGTATATTTGGTTGAACGAACCAACGCATAGTTGAATCAACTTTTCTTAATTCACAATAACTATTATTTCGTAGACGGAATAAAATATTTCTTTCGCCACCCGCAACCGCACATTTGATTGGTTTTTTTCTCAGTGTATATGAGGCATTCGATATAAATCGGGCGACCCTGATTTTCAATGTTTATAGAGTGGGGTCATCATTTTTTTCCAGAGTGTATAGAGGTCCCCGAACGAGAATACGAGTTATTTCAGATTTTTCATCCCCGTAGTTTTTCCACAATAAAATACGCTTTATTTATTTTTATAACGAAATGAAAAAAAAAAATAACAATGAAAATAGAGTATTTTTTTTTTCATTCCGCTGCGGATTTATTTAAAATTATCCATGACACAACAAAATTGTTCAGGGATAAAATGTAGGATTTCACGTATACTTTTTGATAAAAATGTTTCCAAATTAGTCTAGATACATTTTCAATCACTTTTTGGCAATACAAAGTCATGTCATTTTTTGTTGTTGGGAGGGACCATTTTGATTTTGCTCAAAATTTGACAGAATTTCCGTTATTATGTCCACTAACTATACTAAAATTAATTCATACCTTCATAATGTGAACATGTGAATTGTGTATGATTCAGCAAATAACCGAGCCGCACATTGTGAAGATATCAATTTGCCATCGTGTTGATTTTTTCGTCGTTTTTTAACATTATGATGGAAATTCTGTGAAATTCTGAATAAAATAAAAATGGTCCCTCTCAACGAAAAAAAAATTATTGGCATTATTTTGCCAAGAAATGCCTGAAAATTTATGTAGGTTAATTTGGAAATATTTTTATCATAAAGTATATGCGAAATCCTATATTTTATCCCGGAAGAATTTCGTTGTGTCATAGATAGTTTTAAATTGGCAGCGAAACGAAAAAAAAATTAAAAAATTAAAAAAGCGTATTTTATTGTGGAAAAACGATGGGGTTCAAAAATCTGAAATAACTCGTATGTGTTCGGGGAACTCTAAATACTGTGGAAAAAAATAATGAACCCACTCTACGAACATTGACAATCAGGGTGGTTCACTTCATATGGAATGCCTCATATAAGATATAGCCGATTATCGTCTGGAAAATTTCAAGAGACTGTTAAAAGCGATTTCTTTTTTTCTTCTTCTAATTTTTTGTTATTACGTTACAGCTTCTCTGATGCATATGTGAGGGTAATAATCGAGAAGTCGGAGGAATTTGACCACATTAGTTTACTTTATTTCAAACAAACGTTATATTCTCAATTCTTTACTATTAACATTAACTGTAGGTCGAAGATTAAAAGCATTTCGTACTGATTACGAATTTGTTTGCTTTATTTGATTCACATTATTCGTTACGTCAATATCGCACACTACCGATGTATTCATTTTTAAAAAAAGCCTCTCATTATCCATCGATAAATATTAAAAGTAACATGTACAAAATCTTGTTAAATATGTTGTTTGTACAATTTAAAAGTGCTACAATCAATTACAATGATTACTAAATTATTGACTTCTCGATTAATACAAATTTATTTAGGTTATCAAAAATAAGTCCGACAGAATGCCCAATTATTTAGCTAAATGTATATTATAATCGCGCCCAAAATGCTCCACATGCTCAATAATCTCGAGTAAGAATTTTTCGCCGCAGAAACGATCTAACAAAAAATAAAATACCATGTCTATCGCTTGTATACAAGACTAGCCGATTATCGTCTGGAAAATTTCAAGAGACTGTTAAAAGCGATTTCTTTAATGTTCATCTAATTTCATTCATTCTAATTTGTTGTTATTATGTTACAGCTTCTCCGATGCATATGTGAGGGTAATAATCGAGAAGTCGGAGGAACTTTATCACATTAGTGCCGTTGTCGGCTGGGTATATTTCCTAGCATGGAGCATCAGCTTCTATCCCCAAATGTACAGCAATTGGAAGCGAAAAAGTGTTGTAGGACTCAACTTCGATTACCTGTCGCTCAATCTCGTTGGTTTTGTTATGTATGCCATGTTCAACTGCGGTCTCTACTGGATTCCGACGATCGAAGTAAGTTATAACGAGAACCTGTTTATTCTCAACTTTACGAATTAAATAAACTGATTTTTCGTTTTATTTCCTTTTTGCAGCAACAGTATTATAGCCGAAATCCTAAAGGGTTAAATCCCGTTCAAGTGAACGATATATTTTTCTCACTACACGCAGTTTTTGCGACCATCGTCACCGTCGGGCAGTGCTTTGTATACGAGGTAATTATCAATTAGGGCATTTATTCTAAACAGTATGATAACCTATCACCAAGGCATAATTTCTGAACACTTTCTTTTCGCGATTTTCTGAAAACCCTTACGGTGTTATCCGGCGATACCGGCCCAAAGATTGACATTCTTTAACATGGTTTCATGGTGGTCGCGATCAGGGAAAACCGGGAAATTTTTCGGGGAAACAAAAATTGGTCAGGGAATCAGGGAATGTTAAAGATGGTCAGGGGAAAATGACGGATTCTTTAATAAATGATTTAAAAGATTTTTTAGAAAAACATTTTTTTCTCGGCGTAAAAATCTTTTTTTAGCAATAAATAAAAATTCTCAATGAATACTAATATATGCGTCTGCTACGAAATCTAGTCAACTAATGTAAGAGTGATTTCGCCATTTATTGACCAACGGTTGTACCTCATCTCGTCGATTTGGCTGTAACTTTGCTAATAAATGTTAAATATACCGTGAAAGATAGTTGCTTGAATATATTTAGATTTTTTCGGGGGTGCCTTGAAGATTTCTTAAGGGTATGAAATTATTACGATTTTTCGATTTCCTTCTTAAAATTACTTAAATACAGGATTAATGATCGCTAAGAAAAAAGGCAAGACATGTACCTACGTAAAAAAGTCGTAGCTTTGAAAAAAAAAACTGTCGTTCGGATCCGAAAGTGTTAAGGTAGTTCTGTCGTGAAGGCAATCCAAACTCATATGCATGAATTTTTGACATGTTGTAATTTAGCTATTAAATTTTACTTGCACAAAATCTTGAAGTCTTTTACCGAGTATTTGAATGAACAATTAAACCTTGAAAATCGATGTTTTTACACGGCGCTCACGGGAGGGCTGGAAAAATTGATCTCTAAATCGAAAATTAACGTACTTACACCAAAGATAGAGAAAAAATAAACAGTACTACGGATTCGTAAATCATTCAGGAACTGATACATCATGAAAAAAGGTGAAGTCTCCGGAATAATATTTAATAAAACCAAGGTCAAAGTGCACGTACCGGGCCAAATGACGTTTTCTAACCTAACTATAGTAAAAATGAAGTCAAATCCGTACTAAACATATCAATTATTTACAAATAATCGTTTTAATTTGATTACGGCAATTTCGAAGGATTCTCGATTATTTTTTATATTATCACTGAGGCAGTCAAAGTGATGCGTATGATTATTTTTTAATGTCATATAGACTCTGAGATTTATGACTCCGGCGTACCGACAGAACTACCTTAAGGTAGTAAAAATCGACTAATAATTTTTAAAACGGGGTTTTTAAAAAGATTTGCATCTCTCAATTGTATTTTGTGTATTTTTCTTGAAAATCTGAGAATTTATCACTACATATTTTCAGAGTCGGTCATCGATGGGTTATTTAGATATCCTTTTTTTTTGTTTTGTTTTTTTTTATCGACTAATAATTTAATGAACCCGTTTTTGCAAGTCAAAAAATGTTGATCTAAATAGCTCATCGATGACCCATTCTGAAAATAACAAAGAGTAAGTAACAAATTTTCATCTTTTCAATAAAAATACACAATAAACAATTGAGAGACGCGGACCCTTTTAGAGAACGTATAGATTGCTTAATTATTCGGTAAATTTTATCGGAAAGACTCCTTAAATGTTATCTAACAGAAATATTCATGGAGTTGAAAATATTTTGACTAAAATTGAGAAAACAATAATGACGAGGAAAAAAAGTATGGGTGCGAGTGTTCTCAGTGCATCGTTATTGATGATTAATAAGCCGAAGGAATCTCTCAAGTATCGTCTGCATTGTATCTAATCTCTTAATCTTGATTTTGTAGATTGGCACTCAAAGAGTTTCGACGACGGCTCGTATTATTCATGGGATATTTGCGACTTTTGTACTGATTTCGGCGATATTGGCGATCATTCACACAGTCGCATGGCTCGATTTTCTCTACTACTGCAGTTACGTTAAACTAGCGATTACGTTAATTAAATACGTGCCGCAAGCGTATTATAACTACAAGAGGAAGTCAACTGTTGGATGGAGCATCGGAAATATATTTTTGGACTTTACGGGTGGTATACTGTCTATGCTGCAGATGATACTCAACGCGTACAACTATGGTAAGGAATACAAATCCGGACACGTACATTAAGGGGACCCAGTCACCTACAAAAAGTCATCAGAAAACATTTTTTATTGATGATTTTATTCTTTCCAAAAGTCTTACATTTAAACTTCATAGAGTACATATAAAGTACTATAATTGTGTATTTTTGTACAAATATATGAAACACCAGAATGGTGTAAGTTGAAATGTAAAATTTGTCACTTTGCACAGCTTTCAAATCGAACCAATGAACAAATTTGAGCTTCCAAATTTTTATTTTGTTTGTGAGGGATCTCATTCCGTAATGAGTATAGCGATTGAAGATGCAGTGGAAATAATTGGATTAAACGCAGCCTATTATTCAGTGAGTTTCTAATATATCGACGGCTCCTAATGAAACTGAATTAACTCACGAGAATTATTCGAACTGAAGTATCTCAGAGTTCAATTCCAAACTGACTTATCTAAAGATTCAGAAACAAACTAACTTATCTCAAATATCATTATTCAACTGACGTAACTCGGAAGGCATTCTGAAAAGGCCTAACTCGATGAAGGTGATTAACTACTGTCTAATTTCAATTAATTATAATCGGTTCAATCACGGTTTTGTGATCCATATGTTTTTGTCTCTCAATTAATGCTGCAAACTTCGCGCACGCCAGAACCTGACTGCTGTCATAATAGATATTAATTCTCAATGCTTGAATTCAGTTAGGCTTTTACAGAATGCCTTCCGAGTTACGTCGTTTCAATAATGATATTTAAGATACGTTAGTTTGTTTCTGGATCGTGAAATAAGTCAGTTTGGAATTGAATGTTGAGAAACCTCAGTTTGAATAATTTCGGTGAGTTACTTCAGTTTCATTAGGAGCCATCGATATAAAGATTTCAATACTTATGTAAATTCATAACTTTGGTATAAAAACCTGGAATAAAAATCCCTGTACTCATTATGGAATGATTTCCCTTAAGGTGATGTGTTACATATCGTCTGTCTCTCTCAGATCGCCATAAGTGCGAGTGAGATAGCTGAATCTTCCCAAAATGTTATTGTTCGCCGCGGTTGATTTTTCGAATAAAAGTCGAGAAGTACTGACTGCAGAGTGCCAAGACGTAGTCAGTACTTCTCGTCTTTTGCCTGAAACATCAATTGTGACCAAGAACAACGCTTTACAGTTTTTGTTACCGACCGAGGAGTGGCACATTATTTTGAAAACAAAATAAAACATCGGAAGTTCAAATCTGTTCACTGGCTTGATTCGAAAGTTGCACAATGTTACAAATTTTACATTTCACCGTACACCATTCTGGTGTTTCATATGCTTGCACCGAATTGCACAATTATTGTAATTTATATGTACTTTATGAAGTATAAATGTAAGATTTTTAGAAATAATACAATCATCAATAAAACATGTTTTTTAATGACTTTTTTTAGGTGACTGGGTTCCCTTAAGGTCACTAATGTTTTTATGTATTATTTATAATCGTCTTTTTTATTTTCGGTACAGACGATTGGGAAAGTATTTTTGGTGATCCCACCAAGTTCGGACTAGGATTTTTTTCGGTTGCTTTCGACATATTCTTTCTCGTTCAGCATTACGCCCTCTACAGGTATGTGAATGTTATATCATACGCTTATCTCCTGAAATTTGCTATGTAGAATAGAAAAATCAAGTCTGAGAAATCAGAAAAAAATTGAACGTAGTCATGAGTGACTACGGCAAGACCTCCCGAAATCGGAGTACCCTTGTAGTTAAGTTTCTTGCATGTTTAGATTTAAGGGACTGCTTTTGTATTATATCGCTGCAAAGGGAAAAAAAACATCGACTTTTTGCTATCGATCAAGTATTCTTTTGATATCGGCCTTTTTTCTTCATTTTTCGTCTATATATGAGGTATTCCTGACCACCTCAGGAAGCGTTCAACCCTGACCCCTTCCAATTCGCTCCATAATTTTTTATACTATTCTATATGCTCGAAAACAAAACAATTTTAATTTTTTTAGATCTTTTTTACTCAATTTTTTTTCATGAATTTTTTAAATAAAAATATTGCGCCCAATTAAAAAATTTGAAATTATTCTCAAAAATCCTGTATTAGATATCAATATTTTTTACCCGCGGTGGGCAAACGTTTGCATCGATTGCTTTTTCTTTTCGAAAAAAATGGCTTGAAAAATCGACGCAAACGTCTTCCACTCTGGGTCATAGCTCGAAAATGTTAATATCTAGTACAGAATTTTTGAGAATAATTTCAAATTTTTAATTTGGGCGCAAAATTTCTGTTAACAAAATTTATGAATAAAAAAAAATTTCAGTAAACAAAATCTAAAAAAATATTACTAGTATTTTTTTCGAGCATATAGAATAGAATAGAAAAATACGGAGCGTATTGGAAGGGGTTAGGATTGAACGCTTACTGAGTTGGCCAGGAATTCCCCATATATTTAATTTCGTTAATTAACAGTAATAACTCCGGTACTACTGATTTTCGAAGTAACTTATAATCACGGAGTTCGGCTGGTTTTTACTATCGCTTTATAAAAATTAACCAAAAAATGATTAACGATGTAACTCTTACTGTATAAAAATTGCAATTATTTTTAACCTAACCATTTGATTTTACGATAGAATCGAATTTTCATTTGCAAATTGTCTAAATCGTGGAGAAACGTAGGTTTTGGGAATGTTTTTTTTTAACTCTAGAACACGAAGGCTCATATAGAAAATGTATTAATCATCCATTATTAATTTATCCTCATTAGCAATGTCACATGTGATTGTACTTTCGCTATACCTGAACCGCTTAGGTTAATTAAAATTGAATTAAAAACATGTACTCCCGCGTTTTTACCCTTTGTGCAGGGAGTAAAAACCGTACAAAGCCTCTACGAAAAAAGTGTATTGTACGATTTTGGCTTCCGCGTAGAGAAATTTTATTGGACGTTGGGCCAAAAAGAAATAAGGAAGCAATGTGCAAGTTTCTAATTTGCAACCTTTTTGATAGCTGGGTCTTATTATACTCTGACCATAATAAGTTTCCAGCATTCGATATTTCTTTTTGATTCACGTGCAAAATGTCACGTAATTTGACACGGAACACAAATTTATTTGAACAGAACGTGTAAATGTACAAATCTATAAAACACTAGCTCTTTGGTGGATGCACACTAAATTTTGAAATGAAATATTGATATATTCTGATTTGGCTCCATGCAAAATCTTAGATCATTTGCGTAAACCGTTCTCGAGTTATAACGTCTTCACAACAATGAAAATGTGAAATTTACAAAAAATCTAAACTATTTCAACGTCTTTGTCTAAATCATGTAGCAAAGGTCGCATTACTCCATTTTAAGTGGCCGCTCGCGAGGTGAAACATTTTAACAATTCTAACGACGAAGGACATTTTTGTAAATCATAAAAAATTTCAATAGCTGAATGCTTTAACTGCTGTTTATAAAATATGTATCAAAGAAACATTGGACAATACTATATTATAGACCAAAAAGAGTATAGTGTATGCGGTAGAGTCACCAGTAAATGAACAGTTAAGCAGAACAATTTGTTTATTATAGGTTTCTATACAATGCAATATTCCCAAACTGACTGCGAAAATTTTAACGGTTGATCAGATTGTCGTATTATGTGATGCAACTAAAAGAATATTGTATTTTCATCGTAAAGTATATAAAAATAAATGCTTAAAGCCAAAAATAAAAAAGAAAACACCAGTAAATTAACGGGCTAATGTGACCTATAATTTTAGTCGAAAATTGGTTTCTGCAACAAAATAATTTCAGTAGATAGCTGAAAATGGACAAATAAAAAATCTAATGTTCAGCCAAGTCGTCAGAGTTTCTCATGAACTCTTAAAAAGCAGTTGTTCATTCACTGGTGCATTCACCCCATTTCATTTAAAGACGTCCTAAATGTATATTTAACACAATTACATAAATACATATGTACATACAGACACCCAGGCACTTCTCAAACCACTTTTCTTGACGGTTCAGTTAATTTTCGGTAGCAAGACATGAAAATCTCGAGAAAAAAAAATTTATAAATACAAAGCTTCCTATGAAAAAGCAAAAACAAAAGTCTATGTCACAAACGATGATTTATCGGGAGGATCGTAATCGCTAAGTCACTCATGTGTCATTCATAAGGTAGTACAGTCAATTTAACCGAGTGTACAACATTTTAAAAGGGGTTTGTTGAACCGTTTTAAACAAGAAATTGATATAAATTGAAGTCGATCTGATTTTAAAATCTCCTACGTAAAATAAGGAAAATGGCTAAAAATGAACTTATAAAATAATAACTCGGTTGCGTCAGAAATATACAGGGTTTTTTTACATAGTTTTAAAACCGTTAAAACTGTTTTTCAAAACTTAGCTCTCGATTGACTTGACCGTAAAACGGTACTACCGTATGTGTATATTACTGTGGGAATACGCTTATTATTTGGCATGGTTTCGTGGCATAATATTGGCGTTGTGGTATTTGATGTATTAAGCTTCAAAAATTTAATACGCATCCATTGTCATCGTTGCAGGCATGTTTCTGATAAGTTAGGATGTACAGCATCCGTAGATCCACTATTGTAAGGCTTAGCCGGGCGGCATGAAGCTGTTGACACGGGGTAGAGCAAGCATTTTAACTTTCCAGGCATACCACCAAAAAAGTGATCGACCTGAATGGCCGAGTGTAGCCGGACTGATGTACCAACGTTCTATAGCTATGCGTTTTAGCTAGCTATAATTCCACTGCCGATACGTCCGCCAGTCGTGCATTAATTTTACTTTGCCACAATCAACGTTCCGTAGATCGTAATTTTTTTTTTTTCATCGAAATAATGGTCTCAGGGATACAATATTACATGACGGAACTGGAATGGGAATGCGTCAGGGAATGATGAATCATGAAATTTGGGATTGTCAACAAAAACTTTACAATGGAATAATTTGAGAATAACTGATTACGATATTACAATTTTGTGATGTGAGCAACTAGTTGTTGTTTTTTTTTTCTTTTTTTTTCTGCGACACTCGTTTGAACAACGTTTCTACGAGTCTGGAGAATCGTTCTGGGGGACACTCTCTAATGTTTCTCAAAGAAACTTGATATGATCAATCACAAAAAAATGCAGTAACTTATTATTAAAATAAAATACGTTTTACTCACAGTAAAACGGTTAGTATTATTTTGCAAGCATTTCTACTGTTTGGTATTACTACAATTGCTGCATGGTATTATTTGTTCACACCATCGGAAAATCGTTTCAATATTTGAAGCAATATAATTATATGCAAGATTTCAGCGATTCTTCGCTTGATATAATAATTTTGTAAATTGTACCACGGGCAACGTGTCGTTATCGCGACTCAAGAAGCAGAGACGAAGTTTATACAAGATTTTTATTGTTTAATAAGCATGACATTTGCAAGCATCAGGCCTGCACTGGGAAAATAAAAAAAAGCTGATTTAAAAAAATCATCTGTCCAACATCCTTTCCTCCATCATAAATTGTGTGACTTTTACAATTCTGGAATAAAAAAAATATGTGCATGATTTTATTAGACCTATATCCTCCGTGAAAAAGTGTTTTGTCTCAGGAATAGGAATCTACTTTTAAGAATCGCATGTTTCAAGGATAAGATAAAGCAATTCTGCTCTGTTCAGTATTTTTAAGAAAATGTGATGTGTAAAAATAATAAAAATATGAATGCACGCAGCATGTTTTTAAGGAGATAAATTTCTCCATTGCATGTGCTAGGTATGAATGAGAGTTATTGATAACTGATATCGATAGGTAATTTATAAGCTGCTTTTTATGACAATAAGTGGCTACATTCATCCTTTAGTGTAGAACTGCGGTGTGGGTTAAGAATGATATTCAGTTAGCAGATTTCGATAAATTAATTAGAGGTAAAGGAACAAAAACACAGAAAAGAGATTGTAACAAAGCATTTCCACAGGGATCGAAGAGAATACACGGAAATACCTGGGACCTGCCACGAGGAGTATCAACCAGAGGATTCTTCAAAGGGAGCTCATATCTCAGCGCTCGTTTAGCGAGTCGAACAAAAAAAGACTAATTAGCATACTTAATCCTATAATAAGAACAAAGAAAGACTATTTATTTATTATACCTATACGATAAAGACTTTCGGGGTGTTCGTCGACTTGTCTTACTAACTTTGTAACGTCCTTTCCGGCACGTAATCTATGCAATCTCATCGAGGGTGTGCACGCGATTTGTCAAAGCTTTCAAACTATGTTTTACACACGAAAAGAAAAAGTTTCTCACTAACCAATTGTTTCGTCGCCGTGTTCGAAAAAAACGCTTAGTTTTGCGTTCACTTACACCAAAGACGTCACAAAGCCTTTTAAAAAAATCCAAAGCACTTCGAAAGACACAAGAGCAACGCTTTTTCATTGTTGCCGTTTTCAAATTTTGAACACTCACGAGAAAACTAATCGACGATTGGTTACAAGCGATGATCGTCGCGCTATCACGACGACGACTCGGAGCATGCGCAGAAGACGTCGAACTTGTCGATACAACTGTTTTTCGTTGCTTCGATATTATTTTGGTCAGGTAAGCCGACAAATCACTCAAATTCATAATAGAATATAAGATTTTTTGTGTTGGTTAATTAGAGATTTGCGAGATAGCGGTACATTCTATCAGTTCGTAACATGTCGTATTATATTATACTCTTTACGATGATTCGAAACTAGTATAACCTCTATTCTAACAACAACATTACGATTTTTTGAAGCCTCTTTTTGTTGATTTATACGAATTTTGTGGCTATGAAACGAATTATCTTGAACTACATTAACAAGATTAGTATAATTTTCATATGCTCTTTACTATAATTCGAAACTAGTATAACCTCTATTCTGACAACATTAAGATTGTTCTGAAGCCTCTTTTGGTTATCGTATATGCATTTTGTGGCTACAAAACGAAATATCTGGAACTACATTGACAAGATTAGTATAATATTCACAACCTTCAGCAACTTTTTCTCATTTCTTTCTGCAGTTAGAACCACCGTTGGCATGTAGGATTTTAGAATATAGTTGATGATTTTGACCACTGTCCAATAATATTGATGGCTCCTAATGAAACTGAAGTAACTCACAGAAATTATTTAAACTGAAGTATCTCAGTGTTCAATTCGAAACTGACTCATCCCGCGATTCAGAAACAAACTAACTTATCTCAAATATCATTATCGCACTGACGTAACTCGAAAGGCATTCTGAAAAGCTCTAACACGATGAAAATAATTAACTACTGTCCAATTCCAATTAATTATAATCAGTTCAATCATGGTTTTGTGATCAGTATGTTTTCCGCAGCAGACGCGGCAACCACAATGACAACCATTGCAAAACCGGCAAAGCAACCAGTTGTTTTGAGCAAAAATGCAACCACTTTAATATCATCGAAAAGTGTATTAAAAGTAAATAAAAATGTTATAAAAAGGTTTATTGGATTCATTTCTATTAGCAACCATGTTACTCAGCTGTTACTGGTTTCTTAAACGGTTGTTTGTTCGGTTGCCTTTCCAATAGCAACCATGGTAATAGTACCTTGATTGGTTATTAAGCGGTCGCTTCTTTAGTTGCTTCCAACAAAAAAAACTGCACTGTAACAAATGATTGCTTTCCCAGACATTTGGGTGGTTGCATTTTTGCACAAAACAACTGGTTGCTTTCCTGGTTATTAGTGTAGTTGCCGTGTTTGCTAGGGTTTATCTCTCAATTAATGCTGCAACTTTGTGTATGCCAGAAGTTGATTGCTGTCGTAATAAATATTAATTCTCGATGCTTGAATTGAGTTAGGCTTTTACAGAATGCCTTCCGAGTTACTTGAGTTCAACAATGATATTTGAGGTACGTTAATTTGTTTCTGGATCATGAGATAAGTCAGTTTGGAATTGAAACCTTATGGTACGATTGGCACTGGGCAACAATGGGCATTCATTCAATGAAATTGTTTCTATCACTCTTACATCTGTACATGTTTCGGAACACTTTTGGATTGTGTAGTTCATTCAAATGCCAATCCAGAAAATTTACATAGAATTTTCTACTATTTTAGTCACCCAAAATCTTATTTATATTTTTGCTGTTTATAAAACACAATTTTTGTTCTCGTTTCAGAATGATAATAAATATATCAAAGCTACTGCGAGTCGCGCAGACCACGCGGCATTTTGCGAAGGATCTCAACTGTTGGACAGCAGCAATAACGAAGAAGCATAGAAACGTCTATGAAAGAACGTATCCGATAATTATGGTTTTACCTGACGGAAGCAGCATAAACGTTGACTACCACGAGCCTAGAAAGATCATCAGGTTACCTCTGGACTTGAGCAACTTAACGGATGCCGAACGTAAAATTAGGCTAGAGCGACGCAAGCCGAAATCCAAAGTGAAGATTGTGCAAGATATAGACGACGATTTTGATGAAAGTAGATATGTCAAGTTTCCCAAAAACAGATGAAGAATGTCGCGTGTAAATTCGTGCGCGATTACATCTTGGTGAGAAACGAATTATCGATATATCCTATGTAATTATTATATTATCGCACGTGTAATCTACTCTATTGTACGCGCATAATAATCGCGTCGAGTGCTCGACCAAAGAAAATAATAAACATTTCTGAATAGTGAGAAGAGCGTGTGCGTCTCACATGCAGGAAACCGATAATAATCATTGTTATATTCTATGAATAGCAGAACTGTCAACGTGACTCCGATAACCCGATTAGTATAATAAAACACTGAGGCGATTTATTGTTTGCAACGTGAAAAAAAAAAAAACAAATAAAACCTATTGAATCAAAAAAAAAGTTCCATCGAATTTCAGATGTTGTCGCTTCCTATCCCACGACTACGAATTACACGCGAGGACTTTTGATACGTGCTATTGCGCATTTAATACCTGGATGGAGTTTTCCAGTGTCTTTTAGGTGACCGGAGACGCGTGCAGATAAATACCCTGACGAATTTTCTACATGGCGAGTGATTACGACCGACCAACTCTCACACTGTAAAAAATGGAAGGAATTTTTATATCTCATAGTATGTTAAATTAACAAACTCGGTATATGAAATAGAAAGTAATATCAATTATGTAATAAATTTAATACACATATCGGAAAATTTAAAAAATACAAAAGAATATTCATACACGCGCCATTCAAAATTACAATATTTGTATATTAATAATGCATAGGGAGGCGTATTAAAACTAATGTACTTGTTGTGAAAATAATGCCCAATTATAAATTCAATATGTGTTTTTGTATTAAAATTAGTCCTTATAGCTTGAATTTAGAAAACTTGAATAGATAGTTAAAAGGTTAAAAACTGTGAACTTTCGTCCGCAAGTATCTCTTAAAATTAATATACTTAGCGGATATCAAAAGACTTCATTGTTTGAACAATGAAGTACGGCCATTAAAAATTAATAAGTGTATTCTATATCTTCGACTAAAATGCTGTGTGTATATCCGAAGGTATATTTTTGACAAATGAAGGCTTGATCTTTGCCTGAAACTGTTTCACCCCATTATTAGACAAATTTATTTGGTAAATCGTCATAAAATGAATCATTAATCCGACACACGTAAAAATGAATGTCTAGAGCGTCAGAAAATCTGACCAGACGTATATGAAATTGTATAGACTTTGATTACAATAATAGATTAAAGTGTTGTAAAAATCAAACTCATTATTGTCAACGGTATCCGCCCATTCTTAGTACATATGTACATTGAATTTTGAAAAAAAAAATGCATACTAAAATTAATATACAGTATATGAAAAAAACTATTTATGAATATATTATTATTAATGTTGATATAATGACGTTATTTTCAATAATTGGTCATAATGTTGTCAAACAAAACTCTTCTATTAATATCGAAGATTTGCACGTCTTTACAATATACCAAAACTTTAATTGCCATGTATGCACGGATATGGAAATTAATATAAAATATATGCATCCTAACTTCATATACCGGTATATTAATTTCATTTTCATTCAAAAACTTTTTACAGAGCAGTTGTTAAGTAGGAGTGACAAGTTTTATAACTTGTTTAGGCACGACATGTGTCGGCAAGCCATCGACTTCGCTCTTGATAATGATTTAACACTATACGTCGTCTTGTTTGCACTGTTAAAAAAATCTGTATTAAAATTAATACAAAAGTGTTGGAAGTTTTTTTGCAGATACCGTATATGAAATTTTGTACACATGTGTATATGAAAAATCATAACATTTAGAGGAATATTAAAATTCAACGTTATTAAGATTTAATGTCAATATGACCATATGCATAAACTGTGCATTAAATTTCATAAACATGTATGATGAATTTTTATATGAGTCGTATCCGAAAACTCAAGCACATATGTGTTGGAAATTTAAAGTGGACATAAAAACAATTTAAAAAAATAGAATTATTATTCGGACATTATTTGTTCAAACAAATTATGTCATCAGATATTGTTGGGTATTGGTTTTCGCCACAGAAAATTTTTCGCTTACACTGGGGTTTGAACCTACGACCTACCTACCTAAGTACCTAACAACGCACGCACGCTATCAACGACTTAGTAATTTTGGATATCTAAATGGCATAAGAGTTGTGTAACTATTATTCTCTCAAGCATACTCATAATTGACATAACAAAATATTCAATTGATTGCAATCAGAGCGCGAAGTGGATTGGAAATATTTTCAAGTGAACATAATTTTTGGACGAACGGAATCTTTTTCTCACGAGGAAGCTCAGGTATCCGGATTTTCGAAAAAATAAATATAATAAATCAAACATAAATTTGCCGCAATAGCAGCGCGGGATGCTCCAATGATTAAAAAAAATCGATTTTGGAAATCTCGAGTAACTTATCAGAAGTCGATGCTAAGTGGGAAGTGTTAGCGATCTAGTGCGGATTTTTTTGTTATTGGAAAATGTGTATTAAATTTCAAATCAGTCACTAAAATTCCAAAAATTCATGTTGATTTTCATGTACTAATTTAGTAATCATTGATTTAGTAACCGTGCGTTGTAATTTTATATCACCGGTTTGGTAAAATCCATACACGCATACTAAATTTACTATGTAACTATATTAATGTTTATTTCGTATAGCGAGTTTTGTAAATTTCTCACACTTTTGTGTAGCATAATCGGAAACATTTTTCATAAAGTAATATACCCATATAGACAAAATTGCAAATACTTTACTTGGTATTTTTCAATACCAGTAATTAACGAAGTTTGAGTAACTTTGATCTTGCATTTAACGAAAAAATGTATATTAAATTTCAAATCGGATACGAAAATTCCGAAAATGCATATTAATTTTCATATACTAATTTAGTAAATGATGATTTAATAATCATGTGTTGTAATTTCCAATCACCGGATTATCAAAATTCATATATCTGTATTAAATTTACTATGCAAACATATTAATTCCGATTTCCTATACCAAGTTTTACAAAATTCATACACGTTTGTATTGGAAAAACGCGAACATTTTTTACAGTGTGAGTGCAATTAAGAATTAATTACACTCACCCGACACCATCATAATTGTGTAGCCGTTTTCCCAATAGATTAATAACCTAGCAGGTTCGGCAACCAGTTAATTTCGGCCAAAAACCGTACAAAATAACCGTTAAAATAACCAGGTTCATTTTTTCCCAAAACTAACGGTACTTCATGGTTGAGAATAACCACTGCGAATTTTGTAACTGGTTAACCACACCGAATGACTACTTCGATAACTGTCCATCGAACATCCGGCTGCTGGTTGTTTTAAGAGTTAACCAATTCTTATACTTCAAATACATAATCAAAACATATGTTCCCACAGATGCGAATAGCCGAGTGGTCTAAAGCGCGGACCAACATGACGAAAAAATATACATTCTCTATTCGTGATCGTATATGTACCAAATTGTCGGAAGAAGTCGAATATACTGATGAAGAAGAAAAATAATCAATATTATTAAACGCGAAAACAATAATTCTTTTTGTTGTACTTGTAGTTATCGAGGTGGTTAATCGATACAGTTAACTTTCAAAACAACCCGTAGCCGGATGTGTGTAGGGTAGTTATCTAAGTAGTTATTCGGTGTGGTTAAAGAGTTACAAAATGTACAAGGTGGTTATTCTGAACCCGTGAACAACTGTTACTTTTGAGCAAAAATGAACCTGGTTATTTTTACGGTCATCGGACCTGCTAGGGTACCGAGGATTTTCGATCCGAATTTATACTAAAGTTAGTGGACCCAGTCTCCTACTTACTTAACATATTTAAATCATTTATTAGCGGAACCATTTAAAATTATATTGATTCTTATCTTTTTATCGCTCTGTTTATTTGTCACTAATTGTGGACTCTTTTTATCATATATATATTTTTTGTGACTGCACATAAATCTTTTTTTTTAATATTGTTCTTGTCCAGGATACTAAATCCTGAAGAGGATCCACATATAGGACCGAAATGTCAATTGGACATTTTATTTATTTCCCGGTTACTCTTACTCAACAACTGGACGTTTGTCGATCGTAACCACTCACCATCTGCTAATCTCATCATCATCATCTTATCACTCTCGATCGCTTATCAACCAACTTATTAAAATACCCTTCCGTGTATGTCTATTTCCCAACTCTTATTAATTTGCTTTATTTCTTAGCAACGACCTTGAACTTGAACTGCAAAATGTAAGTAGCCCTTTCAGGTTTCTGTCCAATACAAAAACATGACTATTACAAGCAACGCTTGGACCACTTTCCAATATAACATTTCGAATAACACTTTCCCCTGTTTCACTCTCTGCCTCGCACTTACTGCATCCTCTTCCATATCCGGATACAGGTGTGAGTCACGGAGCGATGGCTCAAACAGCCGGATATTTCAAAGACGCTAACCAAAATAGTGTTTACTCATCGTAAAGCGTTGACCCTTACAATATATAAAACGCAAAAGATTCCATTATGTTTATAATAAAACATCTCTAAAAATGCAAACATTAAACATAAATAATGAAAGAACAAAAAAAAAGTCTCAAGATTTTTTAAGATTTCCAATTATATTATTTTATCGTTTCTCTGGCTTCACAAATACCAAAAGCAAAATGTCTTCCAGGCTGAGATTCTACTAGAAGTTAATCGATTATGGATTATTGCTCTGACAAATTATTATCAACTACTGCAAAAGAATAATTAGCCTAACTTATTAATAATTCCCCCTCGTCAAAAATAGTAATTACAAGAACTAAACACTTCACCAGTTTAACATCCAAATAATTAGGCATTTAAGTAACTACAAACCCAAACAAAAATATACAAAATTATCATTATCCGACCGATACTCGAATATGCTCCACCATCTACACATCAACGCTAAACAAGGAATGATTAGAAACTTAAAAGTTGCACAACGAATTGCACTGAGGAAAATAACGAAGATCCGCCACCCAAATAATCCTCTGCACAACCAGCGAAATGAAGTTCTCTACGAAACCACCAAAGTTGCACAACTGAAATTGAGGCTCCAAAAACTCTCTATAGACTTCGCACAAAGCAACACAGACATCATCAACAATCTTAGCATACACAGATCAGCAGGAACAACAAACTACAAACACCCTCAAGAAACTATATTAGAGACACTCCTATCATTAAAAGAGGATATAAAGTAGAACTTTACCCATCCCTGTTGGAAAAAGGTTGAAACGTACTGATAGAAACCGATAGAAATCGACAAAACCCGCATAGGTCCAGATAGAATCCTATCTGGATCTATGCGGTTTTTGTCTATTTCTATCGGTTTGTATCAGTACGTTTCAACCTTTTACCCACAGGGATTGCTTCCGCATTAATTTTTATCTTTCGCAACGCCGCCTATATGAGGAAGTTTCTTTATTTTATTTTTGGCTTCCTCATAGAGGAAGCTTTGCGAAAGATGAAAATTATTGACGAAGCAATGTGCAAAGTTCTACTTTACATCCTTATTTTAAATACAAATAAAAATAAAAACGAAAATGAAATTTTTCAAAAATTCAAAATTTTATAAAATCTAAACCGCTTTATGGATTTCGCTCAAATTCAATAGCGACTTTTATTTTTTTATTTCTCTATCTGTCCAGAACTACTTAGCTCATTAGCTGAAAAGTTGCGGAAGCTAGAGAACATACAGACTTTTGTCGAAAAATTGAAAGGCTTATAATGTCTGAATTTTTTCGAAAATGTATACATAGGAAGAGGCGTTGCTCCTCTACCAGCGTACCAAATTTCAGCTTTGACAATTTAATTTACAAAATTAAAAAAATCTTACACACCACAATGACAAGGAAAAATGGGCTGAAGGACTCCGGTCGATGGTCTATCGCTTACGCATGCACATACACATGAATACAAACCAATCCACAAAGAAAAAAAATAAATGTAAAACGCGACGCTATAAACAAATTTCTACGACTAATAATTCCTCCCAAAGTGTGCTAATATTGATTCCTACAAAATGAGTCCTAATTGTTCACTCAAAAGTATTTTTAATGTTTTTTCAAATGGATGGTGTCCATACCTCCTTCTAGCAAAACCATTTTACTTCATTAGTGAAAGATAAACTAGCGCCAGGAGCCGAAATCTATGATCAGCTAACGGGTTAAAAATTCTCAGGGTTGCCCTACTTGCAAGTGAAAGAAGGCGCTTCAAGTCACTCTGCGGTTCTTCTCGAAGATTGTCTGACCGAGGCGAACTCTTACTGCTTAGTCCTGTTTTATCTTTCTTGTGCAACATCAATCAGGTCTCTTTCTCCTATTAATAACAGTGGAGCGTGCATTTCATAAAATAAAAAAACACATGCATAGGACGTTAACACGTCGAGCGAATTGCGGGTGTGTACGAATTTCTTGTCCACTGTTCGAGGGCAACTTTCACCGTTGCTGAAATCCCTCCTCCAAGTCTTTGTGCGTTATTTAAAAAAAAATAATTTTTATTTCGTTACCTCATGCTAACCGCACGAATAATTGACAAGTGAACTTTCGACCGATGCCGCGATGCGTCTCTGGAAAGTCCTTTCGGTATATACGCACGTACTTTACTCCTTTATGTGTACCTAACTATGTGTGTGTGTAGATAGTATACATATTTGTTCACGTTTACAGAGCAAAGAGAGTCGACGAGCGAAAGTGAGGCGTCACCGAGCAGGAGCAGCACGATTCATCCATCCCTCGGGTCTCTATCGCTTCCACTTAACTGACGCCTACGTGGAGGATCATCGTCAAGCATTGAGGCGCACAGACTTGGTGATTTTATTTCAACTTGTTGGTAGATTTAGTGCTCCGCTATTTACAAGCTTCACCGGAAGCTAATATAAAGTGAAGTCAAGGCCGGTATTCGAATGTGCTCTTCGTGAAAGCCATCGGATCTCTCTCGCTCCAGTCTTCCCTTATATCGATGTGATGAGCGTTGGAACTTAATGATGATTGATAGTTTTGAAACTTGAGTTACAGAAAGGCGGGAAAGAGGAGAGAAACGGTTTCTTTGCTTTGTCAATCTTGGTTTAACGCAGAGGAATAGTCCACTACCTGTATATGTTTTACCGTTTCTCGTTGAGAGACCCTCGTCATTAGTGCGTTTCTCTCGAGACAGAAGAGCCGAGCGCTAACGCTCAATGGGCATTAGAAGTATTATTCAATGATCGTCCTTTACATCGTCGCTTTAGAGAAATATGTTACGGCACCTTCTGCCGCTGATACTTGCTGGCTCACGCAGGCTGTCGCAAGACTTCCAACAATCACGACAGCACCGGCAGTTACTCGTCCCCATTGGCAATTGTAGGTACATTTAACCTATGTGTTGATTGATAGATTGATTAATCTTTTGGCAGACAGACTTTCCGTCAACCTGTTTACGGAACTGGAAAATTTGTTGAGCACTTTCCCTAATCATCCGTAAATTGTTGACAAATAGCGATTCGTACACAGTTCCTTATAAAATCCCGCGCAAAAACAACAAATAGTATGAAGAGAATATTAGAATAGTATTAACATGGAAAGTATGAAATATGTCGTATTGGACGAAATCATACTCCGATTATACTCATATTCTTGAATATCTTTTCGTATTCGTTAAATTATTTCCATAGTACCATTTAGTTGGTAAAAGGTCTATTTATATATCGTTCAATGAAGTTTGATTTTGTCCATCGATAATTTGTACATCGAAATTTTAAGTTATGGATATCAGATAAAGTTAATGACGAATAAATTAAATATCGTGTTAGTGTCGTGGTTAGCTCGAGTGCGCTGTAGGCCAACTCTAGTTAGTTCAGTGAAAATTACTTCGAGTTAACCGATTCTAATTGCCTACAGCTAATTAAACTAAATCATTTTATCTGTAAATGCAGTAACCACTTCAATTCCGGTTAAACACAATATTGCACGTGTAATAGCGTACCCCGTTACTATATCGTTAGTCCACAGCCAATAATGAGCTACAAGAACATCATATACAAAAGATATAGCGATACTTTCGATTGGTTAGTGAAACTCGCGTTGCGAAAGCTCCGGAAAAATTCTGGATCCATGTTGGGCAACACGTTAGTTCGAAGCCCGCAAAGTCGTTGGACGTCGTCGTCATCGAACACGTATTAGGTGACAAAATGCGCTTAGAATTCAATCACGCTGCTCCACGTAACGGTTGTGTTCACTTATTGTTTTTTTTTTTTTGCACTTAATACAAGCAGTTTCGTCCGGGGTCTGACCCTATACCGGTCTTTACCACTCTTGCCCACGCTGCAACCGCACTCTATGCGTTAGTCTTATTGATCCAGACATACATCCCAAGCAGAGTTGTAAAACCCCATTAATTCATGAAATCTAGTTTACAGTACAGTTTGTTTTTTAATTATGATTTCATAATAATAATATGTAGCGATTACAAAATAGAGCGTAGAATGTAAAACATTTCAATAACTGCAAAACATACTAATTTTCGCTTAAATATTAAAGAAATAGGGGGAAAAATGTAAGAGACAATTAATGCAATTAATGCATTACTATTAATTATGTTTCTTCATTTTTTCAAAAAGATTGCCATGAAATTTTATTACTAAACAATCATTTTTGCAGCTATTCGAAAGTTTAGTCATTGTATTATAACCGCTACATGTTATTATTATGAAATCATAATTATAGAGTTAATCATATCATCATCTTTATTTCTATAAGTATTAGCCATCTACAACTCTGATCCCAAGAGAAACAGCATGATTAACTACTCTGGCCGTTTTCACCTATTACAAAGGGATCGCTCAAGGGAGAAATCACCGTGAAATTCTAATTCAGTAAAACTGCGTGAATATTTATTTTTTCTGCCTACGTTAAAAAATGATCATATTTGTATGCCTGCAACAGTGCAACGGCACAAATAGATAAAAATATTAAATAAGTGAATTGCCCGCTACAGCACTTTTCTACCTGTTGCTGCCACTTTTCTGCCCGCTACAGCACTGTTCTTCCCGCTGCGTTACTTTCCGTTCAAATTATTTTATACTTTTCGTCAAAATATTTTATAATTTGTATAAATAATGGTAGAAATCAGGGACCGAATCACGGGAGATTTCACGTTACCGTGAAGTCAGTTAAATACTGTTACCGGCAATATTTAATTTGTAGTTGTATAAAATGTGTAACATTTGAAACTCTGAAGAAAAGACAGCATCGTCGTTTTTCGTTCTACATTTCTAAATGGCTGGGCCATCTATGTCAAATAGTTAGGACATCTCCAAAATGTGGTCCTTCAGTTATATGAGGGCACAGCAACTTGCGATAGCTACGTGTTTATATGCACGAAAAAATGAACGTCCGCTAGATGGCGAACGAGCCGAAACGTTTCTCGCATGTGAGTTTTCGCCGTTCTGTGTATAAGTATGAGCGATCGTAAGTTATCGCCCGCCCATGTACTGACGTGGGTAATTTTTACTATTGTCTATCATTGCTAAAGCGGAATCTTCAAATTACCATGGCACTGAGAATTCCGTCGAGCCGTGATTTCTACCGTTATTTATACAAATTACAAAACATTATGAAATTTCGAGATTTTTCGAAATGTACATCGGTGTTTTTGCGGTGATTGAAACAACTAAATCTCCGACGCTACAAAAAAATAAAAAACGCTCAGTCGTTTTGCGGTGAATTGCTGTGCGGAAAAGTGCGGAAAACACTGAGGTACACTGAGAGAAAACTATAGTATTAGTAACTATAAAGTGACAACTATTCTTTTTTAGTTCGTACGACCAATTTCTTAATAGTTGCCACAACTATTTAATCGTTACTATAACTACCAAATAATTACCATAACTATTTTCACAGTCATCGTAACTATGAAAATAGTCGAACGGACTAAAAATTAATAGTTGTCACTTTATAGTTGACTATAAAGTTGAGTATACTACTACGATTTCTCTGAGTGTAGTTTTTGCGGTAATTTCAATCTGAAACCTTGGTGGACGAATCCACTAAGGACGTATATGAATTAAATTTTTGCACCATATAAATTGTGCTGATTATTTTTCCCATCCAAATTTCGACCAATGGAATTGCACCATTCGACGTCACGTGGGGTAAGCTACACAGTATTATACTGATCATTTTTTGATAATTTTGCGTGTTGGTTATATATATAAAACAAAAAATCATTTAGCCGCGTCAACCATCTGTCAAACTGACAGATTGAATTTTATTGTGGCAGTCAAAGGATTTTTATTTGATATTAGTAGGTTTGGAGTTGAATCCTTGCAAACTATTCATGGAAAGGTAAAGGGAAATGCCCCTGTTAATACGATTAAATCGAAAACCTCAGTCTGGAATCAATATACAAATGTCTATAACAATTGTGTATTTAACTGCAATCCTTTAAACCTGAATTAAAAGGTTTTTGTTCTGATTATGAAATTTCCTTGTCGGAATGATATTTTTTGTCTCATGGTGCAATTCCATTTGTCGCACTTTGAATAGAAAAAATAATCCCCCGAATACCACTCGAGCTTCGAAATTAATCTGATATTTCCTTCCAGGTTCCCTGCAAAGAAATAAACTCGTCAAGTTTTCCAGAAAAATCACTCGCGCTACGCGCTCGTGATTTTTTAACCTGGAAGACTTGACTCGTTCATTTGTTTGCAACGAACCTGTCAGGAAATATCCGATAATTTCAAAGCTCTTGTGGTATTACAAGTGAGAATTCCATCGAAATTTACGAATTTATCGTATAATAGAAAAAAGGTGACATTACTGAACATATCGGGAGAAATTATAAGTTAAGGAGTGGTCACATGACGGATTGATTAGAAACTTAGTAGACATTAGTAGACATTAGAAAAACATTACTCCGAAAAAATTCGCAAGAGCGGATAAATACATCTTTTCAATTCAGATTTTTTATTAAAGAAAATTTATTAAATTTCTCTACGTGTTGGTCTGGAGCAACACAGCACTGACAACTACTCCGACCGTTTTCACTTATCGCGAGAAGATCGCCCCTGGGAGAAAACACGGTGAAGCGCTAATTCGTGAGGACCGCATGGAAGTGTTGTCAAGCCAGTTTTCCACGAGACAACGTCTCCAGGCTCCTCCCAGATCTATACGTACAGCTCGATTTTTTTCTTAGCTGTTCCTCGCAGCCGGGTTCGTCGTTCCGAGAACCTCTTTTACGCTTTTAAAGACTGCACGTTGGAGAAATTGCGCGAAACGATGAGCATACTTCATTAAAAGGTCAGGTATCAATGCAGCACGGTAGGATCCATTCCGTGCCAGCTTTGAGATGTTCGCCACTTTCTGAGCCAAAGTTCTTGAGAATAAATCAGGATTCAAAGTCATATACCTTAATGCTATGAATTATGACGAGTGAACTTGAACTATGGACAGCACTATTGTTTACTATCAAATCATGGCTTGAGTTTCGATATGAAACTGGAATAGCAAAACCATGTGTTTTTCGGTAAAACTAATTCTCAACAGTTACTAATTAATTGGTTTAGAAAAATCATTCAACAAACTTCCAAAAACTAATATTTTTCGTATGAAATGGATTTCGATGATTTTTCTGAATATACGTAACTTTTCAACGAATTTTATAACCTTTTTTTTTATATTCCCGTTTTGAAAATCTGCTTAACACTTTTTTAATCAATCAACTATTGGATCATCCTGCAACTTCTTATTTTTGAACCATTTCTCAAAATCAAAAAAAAAAAAATGAAGGATTTTCAAAACTATTGAAAAATTTTTGACATGGTCTTGATAATGGTCGTTCTTGCGCAATTGCGTCACAAAGTACTATTAAAAAATTCAATGTATTTGGAAAATTTCCTTATCTATTTTTCATACGAATAATTAATGCATAATTTTTTTCTTATTATTCGTTTATTAATGAACGAAGATATTTACCATAAAAGAACACAAGACATAACAAGTTATAAAATCAAACATAATAGAATCGAATGATCAATCATCGTGCAGGAAATAACAGCGAGCCGAGGCTCTGAGCATTACAATAGAACGTCTAAATGTGTCTACCGAATAATGCGGATTCGCTTGGGTTGTCATCCTCGTTATTGCCAACCTGGCCGAGAACGTGCTCCTCGCGAATGGCGTAAAGAAGGAAGGCACAATGCGGTTAACATTGGATAGCGTAATGAGTAGAATCCTGCGTAGTATAGGAATTACGCTGTTAAAAATGTCTGGAAATTTACATTACCGGAAATTTTATTTGTAGCTGGTATATTAAATTTAATACTTGAGTGTAGTAAATTTATGAGTGTTTATATTAAATTTCCGAATTTTCATAAGATTTTGTAGAAAGTTCTGTATTGCTTTGTTTTCGTGAAACCATTTTTTTTCGAGTTTTTTTTATGTTAGGGCACTTAGAATTGTCCAAAACATCCAGAAAAGTGATCTAGAAAAAAATGTCTGTATGTATGTGTGTACGTGTATGTATGTATGTATACAACTCCGAAAATTCGAACGCCGATAACTCAAGAACTGTTTTGTATATCGAGCTCAAATTTGGCACACAAGTGTAGCAGCAGATCCTCTTCAACTGTAGCAATTTTCGACAAAATGTGTGCGAAAATTTCGATTCTATGACGTTTTGAATTTTTTTAAATAAGGAGATGCGCGCTCTATCTTTTGTAAAATTTAGTCTATTTTGCTAAATAGTTGGTTATAAGAGGAGGTGCACTCAATGTTGTTTAGTATTGAATTTGACTCGAATCGGTAAAGTGGTTCAGGTTTTATGGAATTTTGAATTTAAAAAAAAAAATTACATTATCGCTCTATTGTAACTTTTGCAAAACTTGAGATAGCGAGCTCAAATTTTGTATATAAATGAAACAATATTCAGCCATTATATATGTATAATTTAGTGACTAACGGTATTGAAATTTCTAATTTTATGGAATGTTGAATTATTTTAAAAAGTATACGTTATCACATTTACTTTCGGAAACGCTCTAATAATAACGAAATAGAAAAAGTAAATTCACAAAATGTTTATTTATCGAATTAAAACAAGGACTCAAAGTTGAACTTTGCACATTGCTTCCTCATTATTTTTCGCTTTTTACAAAGCTTCCGCTATGAGGAAGCCAAAATTGAATAACATACTTCCTCATAGAGGTAGCTTTGTAAAAAGCGAAAAATAATGAGGAAGCAATGTACAAGGTTTCTTATATCTCATTTGCGTATCAAATTTAAGGTAGTTATGTCGGGAAGGTAAATCAAACTGATGTTCATCAACTTTTGGCCTATTCTAACTGAACTATTCTGCTTTACCTCTCCAAAATTTGGATGGTACTTGCCGATAACTTGAATAAATAATGATTACTTGAAAATCGATCGTTTTACACGGCGCTTATGGGAGTGTTAGCGAAATTAATTTTTCAATCGACAATTAACATACTTAGATCAAAGATACAGAAAAGATAAAAAATACCGTGAATTCGAAAGTTATTTGTGAATTTTTGCGTATCATAAAAAAATGACGTCACCGGACACATGTTAAAGTAAACTAATATTAAAGTGCTCGATTCCGGGCGAGATGACGTTACCTAACCTAGCTATCATCCTATTTTCAAAATGTCGTCGCAAGAACAAAGTCAAATTCGCACTGAAAAAATATTTTACTTGCAAATAATTGTATCAACCTAATTGCAACAATTTTCACAAATTTTCGATTATTTTTTGTATTATCATTGTCACAGTCAAAATGCAATATATAATAAATTTTCGATGTCATGTAGATTTTTGCTGTCTCCGGTGTAATGACATAGCTACCTTAATATACTAGCTTTTTTAAAAGAGCTTCCATTACCTGTAATGGAAAATTACACAAAATATTTTTAACAGTGTGCTATTTAAAATTATAATCACTTGTATTTTCAGTCTCGCACATTTTCTTATGATTTTCCCGTTTCTGCGAATTACTTAAATTCGAAACAAATTAAACTTGAGATCGGAAATAGAACGCAATATTCCGTGAAATTCGGGAATTATTTTTACCTTACAGATGAAAGTGCATGAACTTCATTTTTGGCGTTATATAGTAAAATCATATCGCATAATGAAATCATTAACGCAGAATAAAAGAGATACAAAATTTACTCAAAAAATACTGCGGAGAAATGTGATTGGATTGGGAAATAGTAGATGAGAGAATAAGCTTCGTTAAAATTGAGACTATACACTGTTAAAAATATTTTGAAAATTAATGAAGGCTTTTTGTTGCAGATACGGGATATATTAAATTTAATTTAATTAAATTTAATATGCATATATGTTGCAAAATTTCAATAATTATATTATAAACATAACTTTTATGAGGTTTTTAGTACAATGTATAGTAATATTACAACAATTTTTTTTGTTTACTAATTAATATTTGTATATTAAATTTAATGATCGCAACAAAATTTCCAATACTTTATATTAATTTTCATAAAACAATGTCTAACAGTGTAGTTTTATTAAACTTTACAGAGCTCGATAAACCGACATGAACAGTAGCGAGATTCGTTGCGACTGATCACTGATCAAGGGCTCTCATTACTCGACCGAGAGCGAGAATAATTATGTTTGTGTATACAGGAACTGCACGAAGCGAAAAATAAAATACTGGTAACTATAAATTTACAGTGACATACAACCTCAGCCATTATAAAAAAACTTATCTGCACCAATTATTTACAGTCAATGCAATAGTTAATAATATTTATCGTAACAAAAAGTATCTTGTTTTAAACAAAAATTTAGCGATAGATGCGAGGTACTACTATTCATAGAAAACATCATCACAAGCATAGTATTCTTTGAGCAATTATTCAACAAGTTTGAAATGGTTATTGCAACATCAATAATGAAGTTGCACTAACTATATGTTAAGCCAATTATAAAATTAGTTATAGTAATTATAACATAATTAATTTAACCATTAAATCAGCTAAAATAACTATTATATAACTATAATATAACTATAGTTATGGCTTAATAATTGCTTGAACTATCACGATTTCTCTTAGTGTGTCGTATTAAAGTGTCTATGTGTATGTGAGATGTCGCGAAAGTGTAAATAGAAGACATTGAATTGTCAAAAAAGATTTCGAAGCTAAAAGAGCAATAATTCAAATTTTTTATACGCGTGACGATTTTCTTGCTGAAACGTTGTCGACGCTGTTTTACCAATTATTTTCAATAATCGGTAAATCAAACGACACTTTTCAATTAACATCGAAAATCTGTCCGTATTTATAATAAACCAAGACTTTAATTGTTACGTATGCATGTATATGAAAATTAATATACGGTGTATGCATCTGAGCTTCATATAGCAGTATATTAATTTTCATTCAAAAATATTTTCTACTGTACAGTTAAAGAAAAAAGCTGTCACTCAATAGTTAGCATGACTTCCGCGATTTCTCCAAGTACAATCTCTGCGTATAATTCGCCGCTAAACTTCCCAACAATATCTCATAATAGCCACAATTTTCATATGACTCTTGAACTCTCCATAAATCTATTCTTCATGCTGAAACCAACTTGTGCATATATCCTTTTTCATGTTTGACAATGAATGAACTTGAACTACGATTGTGCATTATTATTCATAGTTCTTTATTGCAGAACTACGCTCTATGGATCCTCTGGCTGTATGTCATGGACGATTGACTTCCTGTCCCAGAGAATGCACTCAATGCACTTGCTGGGCACGTAGAAGCTGTATGGAAGACAGACGTGCACCAGAAACCGGCGATGCAACGAGTCACTCGAGGCGTACCGGTCTGAACCGAGCGTACATCGTTCAAAGTGGCGGTACGATGAAGCAGAGTTAGGTGTATAGTATACATATACCAGCCCCGCGCCCGCCTTGTAAACACCGTTCCTCCTGAGAGGCCAGGTAAAGCCTCAGCCTGACGTACAGTGGGAGTCAGTTCTGTTATAGTAGGCCACGAGGCAGGCAGCAGTCGCGCGTTCCTGGTTGCATGCTCGCAACTCTCTCTTCGCTGGATTAAGGCCTCTCGATCCTCCACGACATCCACACACACACACAGACACAAACCATCGTCTTGGCTCTTACAGCGAGGAAACCTCTGTCTCCCATTAAATACCCGATCTGCCTCGATCCTCCACCGATTTACTGGAAAGCCACAAGAATTTTATCGTTTATTTATATTTTATCGGTAAGTATCGAACCGGCGAGTCGATAGTACACGAGAGAAAATTCCGACTCAGGAAATTCAAGCAAATGCTACGTCGAATTCAAGCTACAATTACGAAAATCGAAGGTCAGTGAAACGGAAGAATATTCCTCTTCCGTTAGTTCGAGTGAACGGTAACTTTGCGCGTAGCTATTGGAATTCGGTGCTACCATCTTCTGTTGTGGTAGTAACGACAGCAGCGGCTACCGGTGAAGTCAGAGCCAACGATAAAAGTCTCTTTCGGGCATAATAGACTTTACTTCCTGAAATTCGAAGAACAATTGTCGTGAAATTTGGGAATTGTAGCGTTGAGAGATCGTTTCGCTGTGTGTGGAAAGCATGCGTTATTTCACGGTGAAAGTGTAAACGAAATTTGTAACGGAAACGTCGCCCGTCGACCATGCCATCAACCTGTTGTTTACATCTCTTCTTCTTCTCTTCCTCTCGGTTAATCAACGCTTGTCTTCGGTGAAGATACCAGCAGAGTTTCGATGACGAACAAGTGAGTTACTACCGGTTAATCCGCAATGAGATACTCGACAACCTATCAGGGAATTGAAAAGAAATAGCCACGACGTTTAAAATTCAAGTGCAAGAGTTTCGAAAGTTCAGCAGAAGCTGAAAAGACGTACGATCTCTGCATCGTTGCACCTCGTGGAGTTTTGTCGGGTTCAACAATCGAATTCCTGTGGCGAGAATATCCAGTGAAATTGTTTTTTTTAATTATTTAACGCAAGTTTGTTGAATATCGAGAAATCTGCCGCTGACAGAAAGGGAAAATATTAATATCCAATGAAATTGTTTGGTATTATTTAACGGACGTTTGTTGAATATTGAGACATTTGCAGCTGACGGAAAGGGAAAATATTAAGACTGTATGAGAGAAAACAATTTATAACAGTGTCGATGTGAATAGGCAAGTGCGATTTGTAAATTGTGTGTCATCTACCAAAGATTCAAAACTTGGTAGCAGTGCAAGTGCAACGGTGCTTTGCTGAGTGTCCCTGAACTAGATCTCAATTCCAATAGGGAACTATGGATTTCTGATACAGAGACAATAAGGAGGAGAGAACAAGCGTCGATTCGCGAAGACACTTGCGATGGTCGGCACAATTTTTATTACTTTCTGGATACTTCCTTGGTTTGGTCTACTGGGTGAGTTTTCGTCAATTTATATTACGTTCTTATTCTAATATGTTATGTGAGTAACTCCTCGGAACTGTTTGTTAACCCACCAGAAATTGTAAAAACGTTTTTTAAATTTAGCCCTGTTTGACTGATGATGCTAAGAGTTGAAGCGGTTTTGACCGAAAAAAAAAACAAATTGCTGTGAAATCCGTATTCCTCTACCGATCTTCACCAAATTTAATATGCAACACCGCTGAATATTAATTTGTCGCTGCAGACGATTTGAATTGAAGTGGTCGAAGTTGGTATTTGTTAGACCAGTAACAGAAAATCTTATAAAATCCGAACTTGTTTTTTTTAATAAATTCAGCTCGATTCCAATACCGATTGTCCTTTAACATGAATTTTCAAAGGGTAATCAATTCTGAACAGGTGATTGAATTATTATGTAAATTACTACAAATAGAATAGCGTAACTTCTCTTACTGGAGGGTCGAGTTTTAGATCGATATCCAGACATTTTTTCTAATAAAATGTTTCTTTACGATGTTTTAGACAATTTTAAGTGAAGTATTGACATGAAAATACGTTTTTTTTACAAGACATTGTGAGGAAGTAATATGAAATGTGTAGACTCTAAGAAGTCCAAATGCTAATTGGATGTTCATTCATGATTAAACCAAGATTTCTTTCCAGAATATGAAAAATTTGTGGTGCTCATTTCTTGGATATTTTTTGTTTTATTCAAGTAGAACAATCCGCCGAAGTAAAAAAAAATTATCTATAGTTCGACACATGGATTGGACATATAGAGTCTGTATATACAATCTATATGCAATTTATATATAAGACCAACTGTGAAGTTGGGTTTATGTATTATATATAATTTTTTACTTGGGCAGACATTGGCAATTCTAAAACTGTATTCGAAAATTTACATAACGTATATTTTGAACGGAAATATTGTCCATACGACGCAAATCCTTAACGAAATCGTTAGATCAGTTTAATCTGAGTGACTCTTGGGATAATACTTAGTGCGTCATGAGAACTGAACTAATTTGGGCACTTTATTCAGTTGTCGAATTACCGCAAGGTTTTGTAAGTTGTTGTTTTTTTATCTACTGCGAAAAGAGATGTTTGAATTAACTAAATTGGTGTACAACTGTACACCCTCGTTCAAACGAATTTTTATTTGGTACAATGAATATTTTGGTTACCGCAAATATATTTTGGACGACTGAATCCAATCAGATTAGATTATTAAATTAGATTAGATAAATTCAATTTTACCCAACTGAATCTAATTATATTTAGTTTTAGAAAACTAAATTTAATTTTATACAACTAAATCTAATTGGATTCAGCTATCTAAAGTATATTTGCCATAAACGAAATATTTGTTGTAGCAACTAAAAATTTTTAGTTGGTACAACAAATATTTTGGTTGCTGCAAATATATTTTGGACAACTGAATCCAATTAGATTAGATTATTAAATTGGATTAGATAAATTCAATTTTACCCAACTGAATCTAATTATATTCAGTTTTAGACAACTGAATTGAATTTTATACAACTAAATCTAATTAAATTCAGCTATCTAAAATATATTTTTGCCGTGAACAAAATATTTGTTATAGCAACTAAAAATTTGTTTGGACGATGGTATACGCCGAATTAGTTCATTCAAACATTTTATTTTCTCAGTGTAATCTGTAACTTCAACTTGACTATCACATAATAAGATGACTTGATTGAAGACGACCTTCAAACCATTATTACGTGTACCGAGAAAAGTGGTGGGTTGGCTGATTCAACTAAATTCAGGTTATACGGGCTATCAAATGAATGTTCAGTTAGAGCAACGACATTTTTCGGCGGACCAACATATATTTAAAGTAAACGACAATGTATGCCTGTGCGGCTTAAATTTTTTTCACCATACCTGCGCGGAAAGTTCGACTTCCCGCCCTACGGGCTTTACGTAATTCGAACTTTCCGCTGCAGATATGGTGAAAAATAGTATACTCCACTGGGGAGTGAAGTAAACTATCCCCAACCGCGTGTTTACTACCCTCGCCTTCGGCTCGGGTGGTAATCTTACACGCGGTTGGACATAGTCTACTTTCCCTCCCTAGTGGCGTAATATACTATTATTTTTCACCCGGTGTCTGCCATATTGAATGGAAGTAAGCGACCGTTTTTCTTAATGTGCAGAATCGCCAGACAAGCATACTCGGATTTCCAATATTATTTTGTGTATAGATTTAAAAAAATTACAATTGTAAACTAGTTTCGCGAAAAACAAATAGCAGACGAAAAAGGGCGAACGTCCAAATAATAAGAGTAGCTCTAGCGTCTCAGTCGTGAGGAGTCTCGTAAGGCATTACAAATTTTCTTTTAATACTTGCCGTCGAGACGCTACCGCGTCTCTTGATATATGTTGCATCGTTTGGCGCTGTATTTCAATTGCATCGTCGCAGAATTTAAAAGTATGTCTGTGAAAAAATGCCTGCTTAGCATAATTTACTCATTCCCAAAAAACTGCTAAGATTATATGTAAACATGCGTACAAGACTCAAAATGTCATCATCAGTCGACAACTTCCTCGAGATAAATATTTAGATATTCCACTCTCGTCCGCGGAAGAGCAAAGCATCAGAAAATACTGCGTTTAATCACGGTTACGCTATTTTGCTGTCTGCGTATAGCAGAAACAAAAAAAAGATTAGTATCTGCGGGCATCGGATTTAATCACGAACGTATCCGGTACGTATCCGGATAAGATAGATAATAGTTTATTAATATATATAATAGTTTATTATAAGATAGATATAGTTTAAGATAGATATAGTTTATTGTATATATATATCATCCACTGATATATGGGTACATTTTCCTTTCGCTTACGTTTGTTCCCTTTCAACTTATATTATATTTATATCATTAGTAGTTGTGTGTTTTTTCTTTTCCTTTTAACAAATTATATATATAATGATATTCCATTATCCTATTTCATTTCCTTATCTATGTAAAAAAGTAATAATAATAATAATAATAATAATAATAATAGATTTAATTAGCTGAGTAGTAAGATGAATGCGCTCAATTTAAGGCTATACAGAAAATAAAAGAATATAAAAGAGGTTGAGTTCCACGCTGGATTTTAGATTTAATATGTCTAACATGGATTTGTTTTCGCCTATGTAGGGTTTTCTATGTCCTTCGAATGCTGGGCAGTTTATTAAAGAATGTTCGATCGAGTGTTCTTGTCTAATATTACAACATTGGCACATACATTCCGAGTCGAAAATGAAAGCATTTTTTGTCCACAATAATCTTGCTTTTTGTTGGTACGCTACTCTTCCTTGACTCACTAGACTTAATTTACTTAGGTGAACTTTCACTAGTATATTATTCGCTAATATAATATATTAGCGAAAGTTCACCTAAGAAAATTAAGACTTGTGAGTCAAGGCAGAGTGGCGTGTTAAAAATAAAATAACGAAGACGTCGATGATGCTGTACAATCGTCCTGCACGCATATCTACGCGTCTATTAAAGATAGCTTTTAGATTACTATCTTTAATAGACGCGTAGATATGATCTATAGATTATCTGTAGATAACTATATATCTATATAAACTATAGATCTATATATATATATAGTTATATATAGATCTATAGTTATCTATAGATAATCTATAGTATATACAGAATCATCAACGTCTTCGTTTTTTTTATTTTTAATATGAGTATTTTTATTAAATTTTCGACGGAAAAACGACTTGGTTGACGCAACAAATAAATTGGTTACTTCCAACTAATTGTCTTGGTTATATATGCGCCAGACGATTTTCTGGGTGCTTCAACCAATGGAACTTGGTAAGATTAGATTAGTTGAAGCAACCAAGTTATTGATCGGGCCAACTACGATTAAATAATTAAAGAATAACTAATTTACTCGGTTTGAGGAACCATTTCACTGGGCCGGTTTCACCAACCCTTTCTTAGTTGGAACAACCAAACCACTTGGCTCAGTCAATTAATCTATTTGGATCTGGATCTACCAATTTTCTTAGCTGGAAAAAAAAATTCACTTGGCTGCAAAAACTAATCCAGTTTGTACTATGAAAAAAGATAGATGTATATTGAAGCACAGATATGAAATATGGGGATGAGAACTGCCTGTCCCCAAGTCTCCAGGAGGACGGCCACAAAGTTCCGCATCTCTTATTCTAATTGACACTTAGTTTAAACCATCATCTAAAAACGACAAACGCACGCGCTCGGCTTGGAACGCAAAAGCACAACCGATGTTGGTACTAACTAACATAGTTAGATGTACCTACCAATAAAATTGGTAGTCTTCAATTCTACCAAAAAATTTGGTCGGACCAGAAGTCATCGGAACCAATTCTCATGGTTGGTTCTTTCAGATCACACTAACTACAGTTTCTTGGTAATGACAACTATTTCTGTTGGTCATATGCACTAAAGTATTAACCAAGTTGCCGTTGATGAGGGAACCAATTGTGTGAGATTAAATCTATGGATATAGATTTAACCAAATCAATTTTTCCGTGTAGTGTTCACTCTGAGCAATGACAGAGTTTTGGCTGTCGTAAATGTGTTTGCAATTTAGCGCTTCTACACGAAGAGAAGGATCTGAGAAAATTTACCAGACGCTACGGTAAAAATTACCAAACGCACTTGACATTGGGAAGCCATAGCCGCCACCTGAAGAAAAGTACGAGAACTATGAGAATTTCGACCATATACATAGGATTTTTTACCATATTTCGTGGCAAAAATTCTCGTAGTTCTCGTACTTCTTGATAGGTGGCGTCATGTGAACCTCCACCAGGAATTTACGAAATTTTTTACTAGAAATATGGTAAAAAGTAAGAAATCAGATCCTTCTCTCCGTGTAGGTCATTTTCAAGCTTTGCGAGCCAAATTAGTTGTCCTTTAGGATTAGTTGTTTCGGTTAACTACATCAGTTTACGGTAGCACTTCTTTGGGAGTCTATCTTCAAGTAATATGGAATTTACAAAACTGGTATGTGATATAATGATTAGTATAACATTCGCTGTAAAATTAACATTATTAGAGTAAATTTATATACGGGAAAATTAAATTTTCAAATATTTTAATGAAAATTACAAAACTTCTGTAGTAATGTAATTATTACATGACAAAAATTGTAAAATTTCCGTTAAGTTCTCAATATTAGTTGAACGATTTTTAAATTTATATACAGGAGTTTTATATCTGTATAAAAATTAGTTGTTCAAACACCATGAAATTTTTCAAAACGTTAATTTTCATACGTCTTGGGAACAAAAACAGTTGAATGTGTATAATCAATTTTCAGTCAATCACAACTTTAATTTCAGAAATTCAAAAACATTATACTTATTGTAGGTGGACTTTGATTTTATAAGAAACATGTGCACGTAATTTAAAAAACGACATCCGAAAAAAAGAATACAGAATGTAAATTCCTAGTACTTTATAACAGTTAATTTACAAATTTCTTCTTTTTCACTATTGTTACTTTAAATATCTAGTACCGATTGACCATAATTTTGTGGTGCAGGTTGTGAATAAAAACTTCCACCCTGTAATTTTTTAGTAAATTTTTTCTAGTAAATCATCGTATTTTCTTATTCAACAATTCCACTTCTAGCTTCGTTCTTTTTGTTTCAAGTCTCAGAACGTAATTTGGAGTGCATCGAGACCAACCGAGAAGATTTTTGTATCCAGTACGGTGTATATTATTTATTGTATTTATTATTATATTATCACCGTGAAAATGCTATTGCGATGAGGAAGAGAAATGGCATCATGAGTTCGTTACTAATCGAAAATAATTGAGCAAAGGTCGCAGGTATAGGTTATAAAATAGTTATAGGCTTGCATGCGCACTTTATATGCAGTGGCGTTCAGATGAATATATTTATTTACGCACGTGTAGATGCAGTATGTAGTTTGTAAGCATCATATTAAATTGGCGTATCTCGAGAAGTTCTGTCAAGCTTAGGCTCTTCCGCTGGCAGATCTAATCGAGCAGTAGTCCGGTGGGTATCTAAACCGATAAATAACAGACAATAATTAGGAGGTAAGTCACGGAGCAAGAAAGTCGTCGTACCGTTGCAAGATCTTTGTAGCTGTGTTTATGCGAACAACAGCAAATCATTTTTCTAATTGCGTTTCGACCGAATGACTCACGCATTAATTCTGCCAGTGCGTTCTTTCAAAAGTCTTAAGGAGGTGTTTGCATTTGAATTTTTATGGGATATATATTCATAATATTATTGCGGAATTCCTTGTTTTTGCGATTGCAAAGTTTGAAGGTTGGTTACCGATTGGTTCGCTAAGGAAATGGATACAAAAAATGAAGAGTTATACATGAGATATTCCTCGTCTTAATTGGACTTTTATTAAGTATGGTTTATTCTTTAGGTTATTTCATTGAGCATGGTTTATTATTTTTTAAAGTTTCAACGAAAAACATGACATCCGACGTTTGTATATATGAGTCGATTTTCTAATCGACTCATATATTATATAGAAATTTGGAGTGTTACATCAGGCGTTAAAGTGGGGCTGTTAAGGCCCTGTCAGGGTCTCCTCATCGTCCGATCAGGGCCTTATTTGTGCCTGATGTAATGCTAAAAATTTCTGCTCGCGTTCACGAAATTTAATATTTAATACTGCCCAATATTAAGTTTTCCCTATAGACAATTTGAATTGAACTGGTTCAAGTTCAGATGTATTAGAACAGTAACGGAAAATCATATAAAATCCGATTTTTTTTTTTACAAATTCAGTTCATATTCTATAATGATTGTCCTTTAACATGAATTTTCAAAGAGCAATAAAATCTGAACAAGTGGATGAATTGTTATGTAAATTACTACAAACGAAACGACGTAACTTCTCTTACTGGACGGTCAAATTTTAGCTCGACATTCAGACATTTTTTCTAATAAACCATTACTTTTCGATATTTTAGACCATTTAGAGTGTCCTCACTGTTAAAAATGCAAGTAAATTTAAGATACTTTTATTATAAATTTAAGAATAATATAAGATACTGATACTGATATTTGAAAATTACCGTACGTTAGTATTGTAATCTTCATTTTAATATACCAGAATTGTATTTGTCAATGATGAATGCATCTGAAAATTAATATATGGTATATGCATCCGAGCTTTATAATCGGTATATTAATTATTTTTTTACACCCGTGAAGAAATCTTATCAGGGTTCTTCCAAGGCCCCGATTAATATTCCCTAATTCTCTTAGGGGCCTTATGTGGAAGCCTCATCGGGCTTCGCAAATGATGGTCACGCTTTTTTCTTCGGGGCCTTTAAAGGCAAAATAATGAGGGCCTTTTAAGGCTGCCCTATTAAGGCCTTACTAAAATAATAAAGAAATTTAATTTAAAAATATATATTTGTTATTATTTAGTTGAGTAATGCTGCACTTTTAATTAGATATTTCGTCTTTCTCTTCCCGATGGTACATATTAATCGCTGAAAAAACATATTACATTTTTTTTTTGACATTGACGGGAATCGAACCCAGAACCCTCCGGATGGTGTAGTTGCGCTGCGCCTTAGCTCTCTTGGCCATTCAGATGATATGAATATGCAATTTTTTTGTCTATTTGAATGACTGTAATATGAAATATGAAATAAAATTAATGTAATATAGTCAGAACTTGATAGATTTACATGACTGCGTCTGATGTGTAAAAATAAAAGCACATTCAGTTATTTTTTTACAGAAATTGGTTATATCGAATAGGGTACATTGTATCGTTGTTGTCATCTATAATTATATTCCACAAAATTGCTTGTTTTATCGTTTGCGCGAAATAGTTCGTTTGTATCTAGTTGCGTGACTGTCTGACTGACCGGACGGCCACTATTAGAATGGGTGACCACCTGGCTGACTTTGTCGGTCATTAGTTGGATAGGTGTCCACCAATTTTGCCACGGAAACCTCGGATTGCCATATAAGATCCGCATCTGACAAATTTATTATTGATTTGTTTACTTTATGCCATGGTTAAGCCTGACTGGGCCATTAAGTAACTAACTTATCAAGGCCTTATTAAACTTCACCATGGAAACCTAGAATTGCCTTATGAGACCCTTAAGGTGGCAAAATTATTATTGATTTGTTTACTTGGTGCCAAGATTACGCCTGACTGGGCCCTTAAGTGATTACCCTATCAAGCCCTTATTAAACTTCGACATGGGAACCTAGAATTGCCTAAGGAGACCCTTATCTGGCAAAATTATTATTGATTTGTTTATTTGATGCCATGATTAAGCCTGACTGGGCCCTTAAGTGATTACCCTATGAACCCCTTATTAAACTTGGCTGTGGCAACCTAGAATTGCCTTATGAGGCCCTTACGTGGCGAAATTATTATTGATTTATTTACTTGGTGCCATGATTAAGCCTGACTGGGCCCTTAATTAATTGCCCTAATATAGCCCTATTAAATATCGGCATGAAACCCTACAGTTTCCTTAGTAGGTCCCTAATTGGGAGTGATATGGAACTCCCTTTTATGGTGTCCACATTAAAGCCCGATAGGGCCCTAAGTTATCTTAGGGCAACCCTAATATTTTTCTTCACGGGCAGTGCTGATACGAAATCCGTGATTTTTTTTTTTTTTACAAGACATTATGAGGAACCAATATGAAATGTGTAGACTCTACAAATTCCAAATGCTAATTGGATGTTGATTAAAAAATTTCTGGCGCTAATTTCTTTCATTTTTTAAAATTGTATTCAAGTAGAACAATCCGGTCACTGGCGAATCTAAATCATCACTCTGAATTCGTGTAATGCCTATCGCATACCCACGCGTTTTTAGCAAATTGAGAAAAACCAGCTAATCGTTGGTGACATATGTGACCCAAATCAGGTCAGAGGCCCGCAAATTCATGGCTCCCAGACTGTGCACAGATACCTCTTTTATTATAGGAAAGTTTCCGATCCGTTGCATCAGCGTGTTAAATGATAAGAATATTTCGAAGTCTCGTTATTACGCGCTCCTTTCCGCGATCTTTGAACTTTTATGTTATCGATATCTATATGTAAATAAAAATTAAAAGAAAAAACAATAGCAATTAATATCACCAGTGTATCAATAATATAACAGAAGATTTCTGCTAAAATACTTATTTAAAAAAAACATATCCCAAATTTTGTGAATAATTTTTTTTCTCTCATTTTTCAATTCTTTAAAAAAAATTTTCGATTTTTTATCATCTGATTTTCCGGAGAATATTTTCAGCAGGATATTTTTAATTTCTCAGATTCTGATTCAACTTTTGAACCTGATACAGTCCCGAAAAGGTACAGCTAAAACCATGCGAGTGACTAACACGCGCCCCTTTCCGCGATCTTTGAACTTTTATGTTATCGATATCTATGTAAATTTAAAAAAATCAATAGCAATTAATATCACCATTGTATCAATAAAAAAAACAGAAGATTTCTGCTAGAATACTTATTAAAAAAAAACATATTCCCAAATTTTCAAAAGAATATTTTTTTCTCTAATATTCTAAATTCTTAAAAAAAAATGTTTTCCTTTATTTATTATCTGATTTACCGGAGAATATTTTAAGCTGAGTTTTTGGGAATTCTCAGATTCCGGTTCAACTGTATTGTAAATAACAATAAATTAAAATCAACAATAGCAATTAATATCGCCAATGTATCAATAAAATAACAGAACATTTCTGCTGAAATATTTATTTAAAAAAAAAATGCATATTCCCAAATTTTCGAAAGAATATTTTTTCTCTAATTTTCCAAATTCTTTTTAATTTTTTTAAAAATTATTTATCATTCGATTATTTCCGGAGAATAGTTTAAGCAGGATTTTTTTAAATTTCTCCCCTTCTGGTTAAACTTTTGAACCTGATACAGTCGCGAAAAGGAACAGCTAAAACTCATGCGAGTGACTAACACACGTCAATACTTCTCCCACGGCAAGCTTGCGACGACATATACTATGTATACCTTGTTACGAGCAGCAGTGAAAGCGAATCTCGTTTGTACATTATATGCACGTATTCGCATATTATATACATGGTAGAGTCTCACACATAGTATATATAAATACATATATGTGTGTATGTGCGTATTCGTGACAGAGCCGGGTCCACTGGAGCGACGTGTCGTACGGATTATCGAACTCGACGAGTACAGTGGTGGAGTTATTCACTGCTACGTAATACTAGGTATTTTGATGCATCACATGCAATCATGCAATTCTCAACAATATAAGGGTCGTAAAAGAATGCTATATAACGACTCGTCGAGGTTTCCTATCAGTTCATTATAGAAGCTCTACGATATCATGTTCTGCTGTATTATTATCTTTAAAGGATAAAACCGCACTGTCCTGAGATGTCGACACGACATTCACTGAAACTTTTACATAAATTTCGTTTCACGTATTCGCGACGTTTTTATTACTCACGTCCTGGAAATCAAAGTTTCTCTTCGATTCGATAGGTCTTTACCCATTCGAGAATTACGGAAATGAATTAGCTATTCTCTACTTTACTCGTGACTCGCTCCACGATTACACTCTGCTTAAGGGGTAAAACCACTCTAGCGGAAGAAAAAGGATTTATTTTTAGAGGGTTTATTTAACACATATTGAAGTACGAGATTTTTTCAATACAAAATGGCGGCGACGGAGCCCTTCTTGAAAATTGTATTTTTTTAAAACTCCTTCACGGGCGGACGGTTTTCTCGTATAAGACCTGGAACAATAACTCATAATATAGGTTATAATCAATATACTATTGGCTATGGAACTATGTACGGGCTTTTTTAAAAATCAAATTTAGTAGAAATGGTGCACTTTTGAAAAAAATAATCGATTGTTTATAAAACAACAAAAAAACTTACATTAAATCAAAAAACGGCTATGTACTTCGATAGAGAATGTAAGTGTGAAGCTACTATCAAAATTTCAAATTGATCCATACAACGATGTTCCAGTAATACGTTCCCCGATTTGTAAACAGTTTTTTCGAAAAAAAACGCTTTTCAAGTTTTATGAGCTCTTACCAGATTCGGTGAATGTCATATCAGATTTGCATTTTTTGCACACAACCGCTTGTAATATGCTATATCATAATGATATATCATAATGATATAGCATATCACAATATAGGATGAACCTAAATAATAGTCGAATTATGACGAGCTCCGTGTAAAATTGATCGATAAAATTATTTTTTCCATTCCGTCTACCGGAGCAATCATGTGTATCAATGTTTTATTCAAAATCTGTAACAAAAAAATAGTCAATTTTTGGTTTGCACAATAAAGACTTTCAGTATCAAAACCTTCAAAACCGATTTGATAAATAATATCCTTTATCCATACGATTGAAGAAAAATTCGTGAAGAGAATTTTTATATTAAGGGATGATTGGTTAATTTTAACTGGCCAAAATTTTCGGACATATTTGCCAAACCAAATGCTTGTGGACTGAAGATCGGTTGATCATTCGATCTAAGATATAGCACGCAAGTAAACCATTAGAAACACACTTAATCTCTTCCACTGTCGGTGAAATCTTGTCAGCAGTATCTATCTATAACTATATACAGTACATAAATAAGACAGCAAAGTAGAACCATGCAAATTGTTTCCTAATTACTTTTAACAGATTAAAAAGATTCCTTTATGAGGAAGCCGACATTGATCATCGTACTTCCTCAAAGCGATTCTTTGTAAACGGTGTAACAAAATAATGAGAAAGCATTTAAATAATTAATGCAAGCATCAACTTTACACGTTTTTTTATTAATCGTTGGTAGAAAAAGAAAGTATTTTAAGCATCGCTTTTAAAAATTATGTTTGTTTCATTCTTGAAAGAAATAATAGTGTATAACAATTTTTTTTTCATTATTAATGTGCATACAATCATTTTTCATTTTATTTTAATTTTGTTTTTTTTTGTAATAGTTTATTACATCCCGGATTCGAAAACCTGTAGAGAAATTATTGGTGAAATTTCAGAAGTGAATATGAAACTTTTCCGTGTTTGCGATCCAGTCGATGACGTACACAAAAATACTGTGTAAAAGGCTTCTCCGTATCCTTAGTTTTATGTAACTGAAATATCCGTGACAACGTCACGGCTCACTTCCGTAATTTGGTTTAAGCGTCGCGTCCGCCGCAGTACAAGAAACTCTTTTTATTATTCTTTTGATTTATTCTGACGAAAGCAACAAATGAGTCAGAGTCTCTGACGGTGTCTTTCTTCGGAAGTTCCTAGGACCAACTATTTGTTACTCAAGTTGGTCCACCGAGGCAGATCCGGCTTTCTCCTTGAAATTAATATCGCGTAGTCGTACTTCTACAATCTGGTCTCCCAAACTAACGGAACGTTACGGTATACTCTGTATTTCTGTATACCTGAATATGTAAGCAAGATTCTTTATAAACAGTGGCAATTTATTATTTTTACGATACAATCAAAAAAAGGTTTGTTCAGAACTACCAAAAACTTGGTTAAAAATGTTACCAAAAAACTTGTTAGGCACAACCAAGTTATTGATTAATATACCCAAGTAAAAAAATGATATATGAGGTATTCCAGATAAACCACTTGCTCGCCGATGTTTTTTGATTTTCTTGAAACTCGACCAACTTACACCAATTTTCCGACTATTTTAAACTATTTTTTTCACTGAACTACACGGAAATTAACATTTTTAAATTTTGACTTCTCCAATACTTTAGAGCTATGATAAGATGCGAAAATTTAAATAAATGATCTTCTTACATTATTTCGACAGGTAATTCTCCGCGCTTTCCGAAAAAAATATAGCCATTTAAAAAAAAAACCTTAATTTATTTTTGACCAAAAATCTTCAAAATGACATTTTTCAAAATGATAGTAATTTATTCGAGCGAAACATTTAAAAAAAATTTATATATCTATCTGAGAAGGTACTCTGTAAATTTCAAGTTGGACTTCGGATTCGTCTAAAAATGGCGTTATTATTCGTATGACCAGAAATTCGCAAGTAACCCAAATATTGGTTTCCTTTTGTAAGCGTTCAATCCTGACCCCTTCCAATTCGCTTCATAACTTTTAATACTATTCTATATGCTCGAAAAAACAAAAAATATGTTGATATTTTTTAGACTTTTTTTATTGATCATTTTTTTTCATGAATTATTAAAATAAAAATTCTGCCCCCAATCAAAATTTTTAAAATAATTCTCAAAAATCCTGTATTAGAAATTGTAGATTTGTAACGACGCCGAGACGTTTCGCTGGTACAAAATCGTGGTACATTTGTTTTTCAGCAAGAGTTTTACAGGGAGCATTATAAATCTGTCTATATTTCACAAACATTCAGAATATTTAAAAAAATGAATAAAAATATAGCCTCAATAATATATAGTTGCGTCAATATATAAACTAATTAATGCAAATTTTGCAAATTATCTTATTTAAAAAAAGGCCGAATGGTATATGAATAATTTATTATAGGTAAGCAGCAATTAAGCTTGCGAATGGAATAATAAAAAATGTATTCCCAGAGGTTGCGTTGTGACGGGATCGATTTCGAAATTTGGAATATTTTTCTAAAGTGCAGTAAAAAAAGTAACACAGTAAAAAAAACAAGAAGCGTTGGCCAATATCACATGTATGTTGAAACTGATTGATGTAAAGTTTGCAAATTGAATTGTCCGAAAATAATTCGCCCGTAGCCCAGATAGTTAATTATTCATTATTCCGTCAGTCTGTAGAAATGAGTAAATAAGGAGTGGACAATTAATTCCACCGTGCTGTCCGTCTGCGGCAATCGGGTCACTCGTTTCGGAATAGTCTGAGCTCGCGTTCAGCCTAATTTCTCACCAGACGGACAGCGAGCGAGTGAATCAAGTTATGAAAAAAAAAAAAAAAAAAACCGGAAACATAACAAGTGGAGGAGGAATAATGAGCAAAAATAAAGTGTGGCATGAATCGTCCCACTCATCTGGCAGACTCTTTGCGGAAATCGTAAACGGGTGTCGTGCTGTGCTACTAATACAGCTTCTATCACCGCCTATTTTGCATATATCATTTTTTGTGAGGTCGCTGAAACTTTCACACGAAAGCCTCAAACGGCTGTAAAAGACCTTAAGATTGCAGTCATAAAGCCAATACTCAAGTCATCGAAGAATGTATTCCGGGTAGCCTTATTTGTCATTGCTTCAGGCGCATATTATCATTAAAATCTCATCTGCTTGTAATGGGAACTCGACAACATTATTTTGACACTAATACAAAAAATTTTATAATTTTTTTTTTAAATCCAACTGTAAAAATTAACGTAATTAATAAACAAATTTGATAAATAAAAAATGATTAAATAAGAATCATTCGCATATTATAGTCGGGAAATTCATTCGTTAATGGTGTGGTAATTATAAAATAATAAAATTGATTTAATTTGTAAATTGTAAATTTACTGTGAAAGTAGTATGAAATTTACAAAACTGGTGTGTGAAATAATGATTAGTATAACAGTCACTGTAAAATTAACAATAGTAGAGTAAATTTTTGTACGTGATGATTAATCGCTGAAATATTTTAATGATAGTTACAAAACTTTTGTAGTAATCAAGATATTACATGACCAAAATTGTCAAATTTCAGTTAAGTTTTTAATATAATTCGATAAATTTGTAAATTCATATGTAGGACTTTCATATCTTTATAGAAATTAGAAGTTTACTGTTATGGATTTTTCTAAAGTGTATATTAATTTTCATGCATCCTGGGAACAAAAATATTGAATAAAAAATAAGAAATGTTGAATTTTAAAAAATACCAAATATTGCGGATAATAAATTTTCCGTTTACCACGACTGTAATTTCAGAAATTCGAGCTTTGTTTTCATTGTAGTAAAACTTCCAATTCGGTATTGTAATTTTCTCGCAATTTTTTTAAACAGTGGGTGTTTTGCATGATCACATCAATGGTTGGAGAGTTGCGGGCTAACGAAGATTTTCACTAGTTTTTATTTTGAGGCCCCATTATCTCGAAAATGCCTAATGAAAACGCAAAAGTGCTAAGGAGCTTCATTATAATTGTTTTCATGGACTGTACGGGAAAAAATATTTCATAACTCGATTTTCTACATTTTCCGGAAAAAACTAATTTCAATTGTAAAAATAGATTTTTTGGCAATTATGACATTTTTAAAACATTTGAAAGTTTTCTTTCAGATTCTACGATTTTTTCCTACAAAACTCTGTCATTGTTCAAATAAAAAGATTCGATTTTTGGATACTATAAAATAAAGTAAACAAAATAGAGTACAAATAACTGCATGAAAATGAATTAATTACAAAAGCATACATGCATATATGCTTTCGTAATTAATTTTATCAAATTGATAAATTTCTAATTTTGCAATTCATAAATTAACCAATTTCCTTTTTTTCAGGTATTTACGTGTAAATTTTACGAGCACTGGTAGGAGAAACAAATATTTTGATGTGTACCATTCTGAGAAAATCTTTCTTAGGGTCAGTAGGGTAACTGTCGAAGGACTCACTATAAAGGCTTCCAAATCCAGTAGCTATCATTGTGGGACTAGAATTTCTTAATATGTGAAACTAATTATTACTTGACGTGTAGAAACATACATGGTTGCAAACAATACCCATTGTTAGAGTTAAATTTCTATTGAAACCTCGGAAATACTCGCACATTAACCAACCAACTTGCGTAATTTTATCAGCATGTCACACTTTGTTAATACTTAATTATTCGTGGGGCTTCTATTTAATTATGTTTCAAAGCATCGTGCTAACAGTCCTTGAGTAAGCGACTCTTCTTTGCCCACGACCATTATCTACATAGTCATAGAAAAAGGAAGTGAAGCAGGATTCACTCCGTGAATATCCCGCACAAGTTGAGCCTCTGGAACATGGGTTATTATTTCGGGCAAATTAACGCTCGGAGGTTCAAGTCACAAGACGTTTCCTCATTCCTCACGGTTGGATGTTGATGGCCCATGTTTAAAAAATCATTGTGCGTTGCACTGACAATAGTTGACAATAGATGACGACAGTTTCCTCGTTTCTCGTTCAGTCACTGTCAATCATCTTTTTGTCGTCTTTTTGTTTTATTTGTTGCTTTTCTATTTATAAGTAGGCGTGACGGCTTTTGGAACTTGTGAGCAGATGACAAGAACGTGTGACAGGTCAATGACACTTCGGTGAGAATGACACGAGAAATTCTATATTCGTCATCATATCCATTCTGGTCATAAAGCAAAAGCCGAACAAGTATGAATATCATTTACTTTCTCCATTTTTTTACGTCTCATTATATTGGTACTTTCATGCCTTATTTGAGCCGAAGCGATATGCACCATTGAAATCAAAACGGTACTCGAAAATCACATATACTGTTAGACATTTTTGTTATGAAAATGAATATAAAGTATTGGAAGTTATTTTTGCGAATACGCGTATGTTAAATTTAATATGCAAATATTAATTAATATAGAAAAAAATTGTTGTTGTTGTTAAAATAATATACAGTATACTAAACACTTCATAAAAGTTGTGTTCATAATATAATTATTGGAATTTTACAACATATCTGTATATTGAATGAAATTTAATATACCATATCTTTAAAAGAACTTCCTATACATAATTGAGTTTAACAAATTTTTAACAGTGTACACTGTTAAGAAAAGTTTTTTTTTGAAAATTAATATACCGGTCGGATGCATATGCCATTTATTAATTTTCCGATGCACTCCTCATTGACAAATATAATATCTGTATATTAAAATGAAGATTACAATACTCGCGTACTGTAATTTTTAAATACCAGTATAGGAGAATTCTCATACTATTCTTAAATTTACAATAAAAATATATTAATATGGAATTCATCTACACGTTTCGTAAATCTCATATCGTTTTGTATATTAAGTTCAATTGAATTTTTTACAGTCTACACTGTAAAAAATGTTCGAGTTTTTCCTATACAAACGTGTATGAATTTTTTAAAACTTGGTATAGGAAATCGAAATTAATATGTTTGCATAATAAATTTAATACAGATCAATGAATGAATTTCGATAACCCGATGATAGAAAATTCCAATACATGATTATTAAATCAATAATTACTAAGTCAGTACATGAAAATCAACATGCATTTTAAGAATTTTAGTGCCCGATTTGAAATTTAATACAAATTGTCGCATTAAATTTAAGATCAAAGTTATCAAAATTTCAGTTACTAATGTTGAAAAATACCCGTCAAAGTATTTGCAGTTTTGTCCACATAGGTGTACTACTTTTTGCAAAATGTTTGTGTTTTTGCGGCACAAACGTGTGAGAAATTTACAAAACTCGGTATAGAAAATAAACATTAATATAGTTGCACAGTAAATTTAATATGCGTGTATGGATTTTACCAATCCGGTGATATAAAATTATAACACATGGTTACTAAATCAATCATTACTATATTAGTACATGAAAATCAACATGAATTTTTTGGATTTTTAGTGACTGATTTGAAATTTAATACACATTTTCCAATAACAACAAAAAACCCGCACTAGATCGCTAACACTTATTACATAGCCCGTGAAGAAATCGTATCAGGGTTCTTCCAAGGCCCCGATTAATATTCCCTAATTCTCTTAGGGCCTTATGTGGAAGCCTCATAGGGTTCCGCAGATAATGGTCACGCTTTTTTCTTCGGGACCTTTAAAGGCTAAATGTTACGGCCTTTAAAGGCAAAATAATGAGGACCTTTTAAGGATGCCCTATTAAGTCCTTACTAAAATAATAAAGAAATTTAATTTAAAAATATATATTTGTTATTATTTAATTGAGTAATGCTGCACTTTTAATTAGATATTTCGTCTTTCTCTACACGATGGTACATATTAATCGCTGAAAAAACATATTACATTTTTTTTTGACATTGACGGGAATCGAACCTAGAACCCTCCGGATGGTGTAGTTGCGCTGCGCCTTAGCTCTCTTGGCCATTCAAATCATATGAATATACATTTTTTTTGTCTATTTGAATGACTTTAATATGAAATATGAAATAGAATTAATGTAATATAGTCAGAACTTAATAGATTTACATGACTGCGTCTGATGTGTAAAAATAGAAGCACATTTAGTTATTTTTTTACAGAAATTGGTTATATCGAATAGGGTACATTGTATCGTTGTTGTCATCTATAATTATATTCCACGAAATTGCTTGTTTTATCGTTTGCGCGAATTAGTTCGTTTGTATCTAGGTGCGTGACTGTCTGATTGACTTGAGGGCCAGTATTAGAATGGGTTACCACCTGGCTGACTTTGACGGTCATTAGTTGGATAGGTGACCACCAATTTTGCCATGGAAACCTCGGATTGCCATATGAGATCCTCATCTGGCAAATTTACTATCGATTTGTTTACTTTATGCCATGGTTAAGCCTGACTGGGCCTTTAATTAATTAACTTATCAAGGCCTTATTAAACTTCACCATGGCCTTATGAGATCATTATTTGGCAAAATTATGATTAATTAGTTTACTTGGTATCATGATGAAGCCTGACTGGGCCCTTAAGTAATTACCCTATCAAGCCCTTATTGACCTTCGCCATGGAAACCTAGAATTGCCTTATGAGATCCTTAGGTGGCAAAATTATTATTGATTTGTTTACTAGGTGCCAAGATTACGCTTGACTGGGCCCTTAAGTGATTACCCTATCAAACCCTTATTAAACTTCGCCGTGGCAACCTAGAATTGCCTTATGAGGCCCTTAAGTGGCGAAATTATTATTGATTTATTTACTTGGTGTCATGATTAAGCCAGACAGGGCCCTTAATTAATTGCCCTAATATAGCCCCATTAAATATCGGCATGAAACCCTACAATGTCCCTAGTAGGTCCCTAATTGGGAGTGATATGAAACTCCCTTTTATGGTGTCCACATTAAAGCCCGATAGGGGCCTAAGTTATGTTAGGGCAACCCTAATATTTTTCTTCACGGGAGCATCGACTTCTGATAAGTTACTCGAGGTTTCCAAAATTGATTTTTTTAAAACACTAGAGCATCTCGCGCTGCTATTGCTGCAAATTTATGTTTAATTTATGTTTGTTGCTAGAACTTCACAGGTCTGTGGATATAATTTTTTCGAAAATCCGGATACCTGAGCTTCCTCGTGAGAAAAAGATTCCGTTCGTCCAAAAATTATGTTCACTTGAAAATATTTCCAACCCACTTCGCGTTCTGATTGCAATCAATTGAATATTTTGTTATGTCAATTATAAGTATGCTTGAGAGAAGAATAGTTATACAATTCTTATATCATTTAGATATCCAAAATTACTAAGTCGTTGATAGCGTAATTGGTAGCGTGCGTGCGTTGTTAGGTACTTAGGTAGGTAGGTCGTAGGTTCAAATCCCAGTGTAAGCGAAACATTTTCTGTGGCGAAAACCAATACCCAACAATTTCTGATGACGTAATTTGTTTGAAAACATAATATCCGAATATTATTTCTATTTTTAAAAATTATTTTTATGTCCACTTTAAATATCGAACACATATGTGCTTGAGTTTTCAGATACCGCTCATATGAAAATTCATCATACATGTTTATGAAATTTAATGCACAGTTTATGCATACGGTCATATTGACAATAAATCTTAATAACGTTGAATTTTAATATTCCTCTAAATGTTATGATTTTTCATATACACATGTATACAAAATTTCGCATACGGTATCTGCAAAAAAACTTCCAACACTTTTGTATTAATTTTAATACAGATTTTTTTTAACAGTGTACACGCACGGAGAAAACCAAGTTTTTTTCTTAGTGTAAGACTCTATTAGTTCTACGAATATTAAAAGATTATTTGTAAAGGTTGTGGATGCTATAATTTGTGTGTACGGATGTTTTATAATGAGAACAGTTGTGAATTGCGAAGAAAAAAAATACAGTGTCAAGAAAAGAACACGACAGAGAAATAAGAAACAGAAAACTAGATGGTATATTTATTTCTTAACGTTCAATGCGCCATATAAATATATAATTTTAAATTTATCATCGGAAAGATGCACTATATGTTGGCAGAATTAGATGAAGTCGTAAATCTGAAAAATAACATAAAATTGAGTGCTAAATTGCACTTTTGTCCAGTCTCAGCTTTTTTGCCGAATCTTTTTACAATAAATATAAACGCAATAGTCGAGATACGGCGTTTTATAGTAAAAACGCCTTTCTCGACACTTCAGAAAATTTAGCTACATCGTTTATTATTAGTTGTGGCAAAAAATAATCACCACATATATATGCCCACATTTTCTGCACGCATGTAGAAAAAAAAGAGAATCCCATAAGGAAATCGAACTATCAATAGTCAGTAACATATATAGTGAATGGTTTTCACTTGACTTACATTCGATTACCTTCATAATAGGAATTATAAATAACATAGGAGTTTCTGTATACAATAAGAAAGCACAGAACTAATAATAGGAAATGAAATAAATAGCAATGAATAATATCCGCAAATATAATAGACAGAAGTATGGATATTTTTGTCGACTTGTATATTAAGAATGTTTTTTTTTTCAATATATTTTGACATAGCTTAGATATATTTTTCACTTTCATATATTATGTATATATGGGGGATTCCAGCTGAATTTTTTGTGCTCTCATCCTGAGCCCCTTCAATAATTTTAACAATTTTTTATCAAAAACTATTTTGAAAAAGAAAAGACACGTATTTTTTTATTTGGCGCTATTACCAATATTTCCAACTGACGAATTTTTGTAAAAATTGAATTTTTCGGTGTTTATATTTTTTTGAATCGTTATTATCTTGGAAATGAATAGTCCTATCGAAAAATGTCCACGATGAAATTTGTTCAGTTTGCAAAGAGTTACATAACATATATTTAAAAAATGTTATTTTAGTTTTCCTAATATCCTGTGTTATATAACCTTAAATATAAAAAATTTTTTTTGCAAAAAACCGCCACTTTTTATAATTTTTATATCGCTACGGAAAAATTCTTTTAAAAAACGCAAAACTTTTTTTTATTGGACTAAAATTATTTTTTTTTTGCATTTCCAAGATATTAACGATAACAAAAATATGAATAACGAAAAATTCAAATTGTTACAAAAATTCGTCTGCCGGGAAAATTGGTTGTAGCGTAAACAAAAAAATACGTGTCTTTTTTGTTCAAAATACTTTTAGATAAACAACGGTCAGAATTGTTGAAGAGCATGAAAAATTCAGTTGGAATTCCCCATATATTAAAATATATCCGAGATATAGTATTTTTCGTCAAAACATGTAAGGTATAGTAGATACGCATATTAGTGGTATGAAATCTTAAGGAAATCATCAATGAATATTTCGGTGACGTTACTTTAATTTTGAATGCCATAAATTCTTATTAAATTAATGAAATATTTACCAGTATTCCTTTTTTCCATAATCTCATTCCCAGAGCTTCTGAAGTTTTCAACTCTCACGTACGTCAGTTAGCATCTTACTTATGTTATTCGTAATACTAATAATTATACTGAAAGAAGGTCGTGGAATTAGAACGAGAGAAATGCAGACACGCAAAATCCTGCACAAAATATTAACAAAACGAGAATAAAACCTACATAAAAGAATAATGAAAATGGAAATTTACAATACGAGAAAAAGAATCCGTGAACCTCAATACACTTTCAAAATATTTATTTGAAAAATAAAAAATATATATATATAAAGTTTTATGCATATACGGCATATGAAATTTCATTCACCAATGTGCAAGAACATTACTTTACTGTTATATTGAAAATAATTCGAAAATTATAATATTCACATAGATAATTAATTGAAATTTATAGTACAGTGTATGAATATTTTGACAATTTTTTTAAATTTGTATTTAAAAATTAATTCACTTTAGTAAATTAAATTGACAACTCCAATTGTATATTCCATTTCACTTGTAGTTGTACTTACTAGAACTACAACCTACCTCATAGAGGTAGTAGAAAGTAGAAAATAATGACGAAACAATATGCAAGATTTTGCTTTGCCTCCTTGTTATTCACAAATTCGAAAATAATGATATTGTAGACATATAAAAATTCTGCATTAAATAGCAACAGAAAACGTATGTCGTAGACCCACGCACCATAAATAAAACGAGGATAAAACCTACATAAGAAAAATAATTAAAACTAGAATTAAAAAAACGATAAAAAGAAGCTGAGGAGCTCAATACATATTCAATTTCACCCGAGTTCCTATCAGACCTTATGGGAAGCCGATGAAGGCTTCACCATTCTACTTCACTATACATAGTATGCGCCACTGCTTCCCCTTCTCTTATTTTACTCTCGAGAGACTCAATGCCGCCTTTGATAGTAGATTCCGTAAATTGCTTCGTCCAAGGAGCGAAAGTCATGTACTGGACGCTCTAGCGAGAAATTCCGATAATTTCTAATTACATATCGGACAATCACTCGATTACTGAGAGAAGAGTACTCATTTATTCCCCTTGTCTAACTCAACGTCCTCGTTGGTGATTACACTGTAGACTGGGCTATTAGACGTGACGATTAGAGCGTGATACAATCCCCATGAGTAGTTACAACCGTGTTACACCGACCGCGATACTATCCTCTGTAACTTATATACATTATGATACCTCTGATGTTTTACTGGCAATGAACGTAAAGCGGAGTGTCTGTGACTGGCAACTATGAAAAAGAAATAACGATCTCTCGGACTACCGTTTTCCGTTTTCTCGTGGTTCATTAAACCAATAATATCTTGCTGCGTCGGTGCTAGTCATACAAAACGACCTTCATTGTAGGTCACCGTCAAATAATGCTAACAGGATGGTAAAATAAACGTCTTTAGACGTCATTCTACTTTGCTTCTGTATAAAGGAAACTTTATTGTCGTGAACATTTTTTTTTTAAATTTTCTGTTAAATTGGTTAATTAAAAGTTCTCAAATGGTCAAAAAACATATGTAGAAAAAATGACTGGTCAGAAGTGTGAGTGTGTGTGAGTGTGTGTGAGTGTGAGTGTGAGTGTGAGTGTGAGTGTGAGTGTGAGTGTGAGTGTGAGTGTGAGTGTGAGTGTGAGTGTGAGTGTGAGTGTGAGTGTGAGTGTGAGTGTGAGTGTGAGTGTGAGTGTGAGTGTGAGTGTGAGTGTGAGTGTGAGTGTGAGTGTGAGTGTGAGTGTGAGTGTGAGTGTGAGTGTGAGTGTGAGTGTGAGTGTGAGTGTGAGTGTGAGTGTGAGTGTGAGTGCGAGTGTGAGTGTGAGGCTAGTGTGAGTGTGAGTGTGAGTGTGAGTGTGAGTGTGAGTGTGAGTGTGAGTGTGAGTGTGAGTGTGAGTTTGAGTGTGAGTGTGAGTGTGAGTGAGTGTGAGTGTGAGTGTGAGTGTGAGTGTGAGTGTGAGTGTGAGTTGTGAGTGTGAGTGTGAGTGTGAGTGTGAGTGTGAGTGTGAGTGTGAGTGTGAGTGTGAGTGTGAGTGAGTGTGAGTGTGAGTGTGAGTGTGAGTGTGAGTGTGAGTGTGAGTGTGAGGCTAGTGTGAGTGTGAGTGTGAGTTTGAGTGTGAGTGTGAGTGTGAGTGTGAGTGAGTGTGAGTGTGAGTGTGAGTGTGAGTGTGAGTGTGAGTGTGAGTGTGAGTGTGAGTGTGAGTGTGAGTGTGAGTTGTGAGTGTGAGTGTGAGTGAGTGTGAGTGTGAGTGTGAGTGTGAGTGTGAGTGTGAGTGTGAGTGTGAGTGTGAGTGTGAGTGTGAGTGTGAGTGTGAGTGTGAGTGTGAGTGTGAGTGTGAGTGTGAGTGTGAGTGTGAGTGTGAGTGTGAGTGTGAGTGTGAGTGTGAGTGTGAGTGTGAGTGTGAGTGTGAGTGTGAGTGTGAGTGTGAGTGTGAGTGTGAGTGTGAGTGTGAGTTTGAGTGTGAGTGATCTCTAAACATCTAAAGAGCTATATTTTCAGAAAATATATATATGATATATGATCAGAAAGTCGACAAAGGCCATGTTCAGTTTTGACAAATAAGAAAGGCATCACAACCACTTTGTTTTGTGCACTTTTATTAAAATTTAACCATAGTTTCAAATTTTATTAAACTTGGAATTATTTTCTAAAAGGGCATGTAAGCTTCCACTTTTGTCACTCATTGAGTCAAACAATTATTTATTATTGCAAATATGTTCAAGGTTTATTGGTATTGAATTTGATCGAAACTGTAAAAGAGATTTTGAATTTAGGGAATATATACCTCGGATATATTTTAATATATGGGGGATTCCACCTGCATTTTTCATGCTCTTCAGCAATTCTGACCATTGTTTATCGAAAAGTATTTTGAACAAAAAAATAAAATGATTTGATCATTCTCATTTTTTAATACCATTCTGATATTCATCAGTAATTTTTATAAAAAACCAGCCGATTTAATTTGATGATATCGTTGTCCGTGTTAATGACAAAACCATTTTCTTGGTGTTCACAAATCGAGCTTGCATCGCTAGTCAACGCACCTGTCGTCTTTTAAGTCCATTAGCCTATTCTCGTTCCAGTCAAAATGTACAGGAAACAATGAGTTACTCCAGTCCACCAAAAGTCGAATGTCAACAATGGCTATTTAACTTCAGTGCTATTAGCGGAACTGTTTGTATTGCTCCAACTGCAGCTTGCCTAGACACTGGTGCATCCGGACTCCTTTTTTTTCTGACTCCGCTCGAGCCTATCTCGTACTTACTGTTGTGGTATTTGAGCCGTGTAACTCGCGAGTTCGGTGACCCGGCGCGCCGCCTGTTGGCGTCTCGGGTCACCGGTAACTGTGTCAACGGGAGATTTCAAGCGAGATGAGAGACATCAAGATATAGATGAGGAGATAGGCCTGTTTAATGCCTTTCGGGCCTTTTGAAAGTGCGAGGAAGACCTTCTATCACTAGTTTGCCATCGGTGAGCCCAAGAAGGCAGTAGAGCTGTAAATTACAATTACCGCGGGCTTCTTCTTATCTCTGGCTTTTTTTTACCGGTCAAATCTCAAATGAACTTATGTAAATTTGTGTCGGTTATTTTGCTCTGTTACTGCATATTCGAATTTGTTCAACAATTCGAAACGTTTTTGAACATGAACATAGAATGTAAATTTTTAGTCACTGATAGGATTCGAACCTGGAACCTTGTGATTGTTGTCATGCGCCTTAGACCACTCAGCTATTCACACCTTTAGGAATATATGTTTCGATTGTCTATTTGTAGTGCAAAAAAAGTCTAATCATGTTATGAGTTTGTACAATTGTATAATTGTGTCTAAAACTACTTAAAAATGCCCCCCGAATAAAAAATTATTAATCCATACAAATAATGTATAATTAAAAGAGCAAGATAACCCATTAAATTAAACGCAAAAACTATTTTTTTCTTCGAAGTTTACACGGGTTGTTTTGACAGTGACCACCGAGTCAAAATAACTTTCACGGAGTTAGCAGGAAGGTTGTTTTGACGGTGACTCTTTGGTTACAGCGACGGAGAAACAACTTTCAGATTTATTTTTGTTTGGTTGTTTCGAAAGTCATTTTGACAATTTCGAAAAGTTTTTCCGTGCAAAAAACAACTTCTACGCAACGTTATTTTTTTGGTTATTTTGACAGTTGTTTTTGCGAAAAAATGAAAGTTATCGTGATTACTAGAGACTCTACGAACGAGGTTATAGTTTCTTCAACTGACCGAGTAGTTGGCGCTATGCTAACTATTTCAATTGGTTGTCGGGACCGATAAATCAGTTTTGACAACTACTTTTTTCTTTCTGTGTTGTAGTTGTACAATAACACACAGTCTCCAGTTTTCGCGCGAACTCAATGTAACATCGTGACGTCACGACGCTGTACGCTAACCACGTGACGTTTCGCGTTCTCGTGGTAAATTTGAATTTTTACGATTACAAAATTACTAATAATAATTTGCAGGCTTAGATTTTTTTAAATCTGTTAGTACTTTTATGCTTTGGTGTCATTAATGCACGAATATAACAAATATTAAAAACCATTTTTTTTTTTTTTCAAGAACCTAATTAGCCCCTTAGCTGTTGAAGGCCTGTAACGCAAGAATAGTATGTATGTTTTGTGCGCTGAGCCTACGACGTTCTTACCAAGGAATGGATGTAACATGGTCTGGCAACTGGCGTTATTGCGGCATCACTGCCGTTCTACATGTCTTCGGACACACACTCGATTCTCAAGGTTGATGATGACGAGCTGTCCGAGGACTCTATGAACGAGAGTGCATGGTGTTACGATTCTGTATTGGCGTTGTCTGCCGAGTGCGACTGTACTCCAAAGGTCGCCGGTGAATGAACGTTTCTATCTATAATGGATCAATAGGAACATTACTGTACACGCCGAGAGAAAAAGTTTCTTTGATTCAAAGAATGTTCGTAAAAATTAGGGGTGTGCGGGTTCTCGAAAATTTCGGGTTCTCGATGCTCGAGTCGGGTTCAAGTTTTCTCGATCGGGTACGAGTCGAGTTCAAGCAACCCGAAAACCTCGAGAAAACTCGAAAATATCGAGAAAACCCGTAAATCTCGAGAAGACCCGAAAACTCAAGAAAACTCGAAAATATCGAGAAAACCCGTAAATCTCGAGTAAACCCGAGAATCTCGAGAAAACACGAGAATGTCGAGAAAACTCGAATATCTCAACAACAAAATCACTTATATTCAATGTATACCTACCTTAAAAAAGACATTCACAATCGCAGTTCAAGATATTTCTGAAGACAATTTTTCGAGTGGCGATTGTTCGATGATGATTGTGCTATAGGGCCCACTTTAATTATCTGCGGTTTCGTTAACAGAAGAAGTAAATCTAAAGAAATAAAGAGATACATCTAAAAAGATATGTAATAAAAAAAATGTACAGAGTGAAAACAACAGGACTGTGTAATGCCAAAATTACAACAACAAATATAGTGAATAAAAATATATTCAACGCGATATTACATTATATTCTTATCTTGATGTATTGTACTGAATGCATATTTATGATTTAGATAATATCAAATCATATTTTCGAGTTTTCTTGAGGTGTTCGGGTTTTTTCGATATTTTCGAGTTTTCTTGAGGTTTTCGGGTTTTCTCGACATTTTCGGGTTCCTCGAACCCGACCCGAACCCAATCGAGAAAACTCGAACCCGACCCGAACCCGAATTTTCGAGAACCCGCACACCCCTAGTAAAAATCCGAATCTATGAAACATTTCTTTGAGATCAATGAAATAATATACTTGAGCTAATATTATTTTTTTGTTTTGCCTGATCAGTCAATTCAATGAAATTTAGTGACATTGAATTAGGAAAAATTTTCCTTGAACCAAAGAATCGTTTTTCATCGATTTACCTATAAAATGACACGTCGCTAAAGAAATGAAAGCACGGCAGAGGTTGCTTTAAAAAAGAAAATTAATGTTGCCTTCACACGTGGATTTTCTGTCTTGGGATATATTTCAGGATATATACGAGATATATGTATATGAAATAAGCTATTCCAGCTTGAATAGCATATTTCATAAGATGCGAGTGAAAAATATATCTGACATACATAAACAATAAATAAAAAATGTATTTTTGATATATTATCGTCAGAAAAGTTCTATGTGTCAGATATATTATCGTATACATTTCTTTTCCATGGGGGAAATATCCTGCCAGACATCTGACGCGTCTTCTCGGAGAACACGCATTCACAAATCCCATGTATTTTATTATATGCCTCTGGGAAAAAAGGATAAAATACAATAATGTGTGCAAGACGTTGCTGAAGATGAAGTAAGAGCTGCAGACGATGGTTTGAGCTCTCAGGCAGCAGACGGGCGGGATACCGTTGCGTCTCGCCGTGCTGAAGCGTCGCGCATCATACCGCAGCGGTGCAGAGACCCGCGCGCATTGTCTCGTAAGACCCGTTAACCCGTTCCTCGATCCGTTCATTCCTTCGTACTTTAGCTTCTTCTCGTATCTCCACGAACGCTATGCACAGTGAATGTATACACGTATTAAGCCCGTCTCTTTCTCGATCGCTCGCTCGCGGGTTCCCTCACCTAATTTACTTGCCTCCTTCGGTCGAGCAACGCCTCGACAAGAAAGAGCAGCGCCTCTGTGTACCCGAGGTGACTTCATGATCTCGTCCGAGAAGGAAAGAAGAAATAACGCTGTACCGGATTCGCTACAACGACTTTGATATATCCGAACACAGGGAGTCCGTTGACGCGCGAAACAAGTACAAGAAGTATCAAGATCGCAGACGCGAATGTACGAATAGCATATTTAAAAATATTGCAGCTGCGAACCTAGAGGCCTACATAGATTATCACGTTCCCAGAAAGACAGACTTCGCGACACGGATTATGAAACAAAGTATATTAAATTGAAAGGTAATTGCCCTTTGAAGAGAATAGAAACTTGGCAAAAAGGAGGAGCTGCAATAGAGGCCTACTTAGACGTTATGAAATAGAATTATCGAAAAGAAATCAATAATAACAAACAATCGAGTAAAAATATTATTGAACAATTTTCTTGTTAACTTGTTCCGAATGTTCGGAATGAATGGAAGATTTGCACACAATGAGTTGTAAATTTAGTTCGTAAATAAATAAATAAAAAGTATAGGTTTCTCGAAAAACAAAAAGATTGTGTAAAGTTACTTATGTCACAGAACCTATACAGAACATTTATCCCTTAAAATAAAATAATGTTCAATAGAAAATGATAATGCTACACAATATATGACACAAAAAACAGTCGCAAAAAGTATGAGAATTAACATTTTGAAAAATTCCATGATGTTAAACAACTAATTTTTATACAGATATAAAAGTCCTGTATATGAATTTAAAAATCGGTTAACTAATATTGAGAACTTGACTGAAATTTTACAATTTTTGTCATGTAATAACGAGATTACTACAGAAGTATCGTAATTTTTATAAAAATATTTGAAAATTTAATCTTCACTTACATAAATTTACTCTACTAATGTTTATTTTACATCGAATGTTATACTAATTATTATTTTACACACCAGTTTTGTAAATTCCATATTACTTGTCACAGTAAATTTACAATCTTTTTCAGCAGTGTATTCTCCCTGCGGTAAACCTGTATAACTTCCTTAAATGAGTATAAGCAATATTGATTTATAACCCTCCTCTTAAAGTATGTAATTTCCACGCACTATTTTCATGTGAAAGTAACTTTAACCGAGTAAAAAGTCACTACATTGAGAATGAGATAAGGGTCAATTCCCTTCCCGCGTAAAAATTACGTGTCCAGGATGGAGTCTGGGCAGTCCGGGATGGAGTCCGGGTAGTCCAGGATGGAGTCCGGGTAGTCCAGGATGGAGAATGGGATTTAATCCGATTCCACTGTCCATCTTGCACTCCATCCTGGACCGCCTAGACTACATCCTGGATTGTGCAGAATCCATGCTACACAGCCCAGGCTCCATCCTGGATTCCTTTCTGGACGCCGCATCATTTTTACGCGGGTTGCATGAGAGAATAACTTACAGTGAAAAAAGGGGCAGAGGAACGTAAAATAAAAAAGGTGTACGAAACAAATTAACCGAAAATAAATACAACTGCACTGTAAAAAATATTCGAGTTTTTCCTATACAAACGTGTATGAATTTTGTAAAACTTAGTATAGGAAATCGAAATTAATATGTTTCCATAATAAATTTAATACAGATCAATGAATTTCGATAATCCGGTGATAGAAAATTACAATACATGATTGTTAAATCAATAATTACTAAATCAGTACATGAAAATCAATATGCATTTTAAGAATTTTAGTGCCCGATTTGAAATTTAATACAAGTTGTCGCATTAAATTTAAGATCAAAGTTATCAAAATTTCAGTTACTAATGTTGAAAAATACCCGTCAAAGTATTTGCAATTTTGTGCACATAGGTGTACTACTTTTTGCAAAATGTTTGGGTTTTTGCGACACAAACATGTGAGAAATTTACAAAACTCGGTATAGAAAATAAACTTTAATATTTGCACAGTAAATTTAATATACGTGTATGGATTTTACCAATCCGGTGATATAAAATTGTAACACATGGTTACTAAATCAATCATTAATATATTAGTACATGAAAATCAACATGAATTTTTTGATTTTTTAGTGACTGATTTGAAATTTAATACACATTTTCCAATAACGAAAAAAAACCCGTACTAGATCGCTAACACTTATTACTTAGCATCGACTTCTGATAAGTTACTCGAGATTTCCAAAATCGATTTTTTTTAAACACTGGAGCATCTCGCGCTGCTATTGCGGCAAATTTATGTTTGATTTCTGTTTGTTGCTAGAACTTCACAGGTCTATGGATATCATTTTTTCGAAAATCCGGATACCTGAGCTTCCTCGTGAGAAAAAGATTCCGTTTGTCCAAAAATTATGTTCACTTGAAAATATTTCCAACCCACCTCGCGCTCTGATTGCAATCAATTGAATATTTTGTTATGTCAATTATAAGTATGCTTGAGAGAATGATAGTTATACAACTCTTATACCATTTAGATATCCAAAATTACTAAGTCGTTGATAGCGTAGTTGGTAGCGTGCGTGCGTTGTTAGGTACTTAGGTAGGTAGGTCGTAGGTTCAAATCCCAGTGTAAGCGAAAATTTTTCTGTGGCGAAAACCAATACCCAACAATTTCTGATGATATAATTTGTTTGAAAAAATAATGTCCGAATAATATTTCTATTTTTTAAAATTGTTTTTATGTCCACTTTAAATTTCCAACACATATGTGCTTGAGTTTTCAGATACCGCTCATATGAAAATTCATCATACATGTTTATGAAATTTAATGCACAGTTTATGCATATGGTCATATTGACATAAAAACTTAATAACGTTGCATTTTAATATTCCTCTAATTGTTATGATTTTTCATATACACATGTATACAAAATTTCATATACGGTATCTGCAAAAAAAACTTCCAACACTTTTGTATTAATTTTAATACAGATTTTTTTAACAGTGTGGGAGAATCTAATCGATAATGAGGCGTATATAGAAGTTCAGATATTGTGTCATAAAATAATTTCAAGAAATAAATGCCAATGGTAAATGACAGGGTAATTATTTATTGAACAATTCCCTGGCACCGGTACACCCTATATTTGAGGAGAAAGGCAAAGTTGCACCAAAATGAAAATGAGGTGTAAAAAAAAAAAAAGAGCACCGATCGCCTCGACCGAGATTAATTTTTCTTGTCGCCTGTGTTGCACAGATTGCGCAACGAGTGCGGGTATAATACGCCTCGACACGAAAGAAGTACATTACCGTGGCAACTGTGCTCGCAATCGCTATAGCTCGGTACTTTCGATAATTCGTGGTTTATAATATTACTTTAGAGTCTGTGGTGTCTGGAGCCGCGAAACGTTTAACAATATATTTAACAACGCTGTGTAGGCTTCATTTGTCGGGACTTAAGAATACGCCGAGACATATAAACGTGCGTGGCACGCCCGACAAGATTCTCTCGCATGTAGCCCGCATGAACCTCGTCGGTGTCGCCGATCTGGGTCGTAAGTTCAAAAGTTATGTCTTGCAGGAAACGAGAGAGGGAACCAGAATGACAGGGCTGTCTCGTAAAAGAGTCACTTGATCGACTATGGCGGTGAATGACTTAAAGAATGAAGGAAAAAGAGCCATAAAATTCTCGGAAATTATAGGTTCAGATATTTTCTGATAATAACCCAATGGCTTAACTCGAATAGGGGTAACGGTATATAATTATCAAAGAAAAAAGACATCGAAACGAGAACTCTAACCTGATATAAAGTGAAACATTACAATAACGCTGAAACTGAGATATGAGGTATGAGATAAGTATCCCAGAAAAACATTGATAAAAATAATTGATTAAAAAATCACAAAACTCCCGACTGAAAAAAATTAATGTAATTAATAAACAAAATGGATAAATGCAAAATAGTTAAATAAGAATCATTCCCAAATTATAGTTGGGAGATTAATTTGTCAAGGGTGTGATAATCTGCCGACTATAACATGCACTGAGAAAAAAAATGTAGAAATTAACTAAATCAGCGTTTGCCCTCGTTCAAACGAATTTCTCGTTTAGGACAACCAAATTGTTTAGTGTCTTCAATAATTATTTGATTCAGTTGACTAAAATATATTTGCGGTAACCAAAATATTTGTTATACCAACTAAAAATGCATTTGAACGAGGGTGAACGCCGATTTAGTTCATTCTAACATTTTTTTTTCTCAGTATGCGAATGATTCTTATTTATTATAGTTATACATTTTTTTCAGTCAGTAGTTTTTAAATGTTTATAAATTATTATTTTTATTTCATCGTTTTGCGAGTAATTCTAATAGCTCACCATAAGCGCTGTGAAGTGAGTTACAGAATACGCAATAATGGCGGCCATCTTGTGGCATTTCGATATATTCAAACAAACAAGCAGGCTCTTTGTTTAAACGCTTATATCTTTCGGAAATCGCTCCTAATACATACAATCTATGAAAAAGACACATAAACCAATTCACTCCCAAAGTCAATCAGAGATAAATTTTCGCGATCGATTCTTTAAAGTTTAATGCATTAAATAATAACAGTGGAGGGTGATTTGTATTGAAGCATGTAGACTTAATCCAGAGAAAGATTAATAGTCACGGATTTGCATAAAGATTAACTGATTAACGTTTCTTTTCAGTGTGATATATTTTCGTTCAGTTTTTTCCAAGTATTATCTTTAATTCTTTGCCGAATTTTATGAACGATAGCTCATTGATTTTTTTAAAAGATACTCTACGAATTGACCTCCTAGATATTTCATAGTATTCATCGTTTTGTAATTATAGCCTGTTGTTTATGAAAGTATTTTCATTTCTGTTAAACAACAGTCTAGAATTATTAAACAATTAACACTATGAAATATCTAGGCGGTCAATTCGTAGAGTATCTTTTAAGGTAGAGAATGAGCTGTCACTCATTCAAATCGGCCAAGAATTACAGATTATACTTGAAAAAAACTGAACGAAAATGTATCCCATTAAAAAGAAACGTTAATCAGTTAATATTTATGCAAATCCGTCACTATTAATCTTTCTCTGGATTAAGTCTACATGCTTCAATACAAATCACCCTCCACAGCTATTATTTAATGCATTAAACTTTAAAGAATCGATTACAAAAATTTATCTCTGATTTGACTTTGACAGTCGTCACCGATCGTCCTTAAGACATCTTTAACCGTTTGAGAGAATACACTGTACTAATAGAAATAGACATATTCGCGCCATGCCAGTGAAACAGATAATCCCGCCATTTTGCCCTGCGGGAAGTCGGGAGTAAAAAGTCGCTTTGTAGCTTTCATATAGAACTTTAAAAGTATGCTTTCAATTATAGGTTGTCTAATTGTTATAAGCGCATTTCTAAGACTATCATTTAACAACGAATGGTTTAATGGAAATTATAAACCCGCGTACTCAAAGAAATTGTGGAAGTCCTGGTAACTAGAAAGTGACAGCCATTCATTTTTTTTCATTCATGGTACTTTGTTTTGTAGTTACAGTAACCAAAAAATTGTTCTAACTACATTTCTATAGTTGCGACGACTATTTTATGGTTATCTATATATTTTTATAGCCATTAGATCAATAAATTGTCATTACACTGTGACAGGAAAATTTATTTACGTCACCTCGACGTCGGAACCGCGAACTGACTCCTCGACAAACCGCGCTTTTATTTTAAGTCGCGCGAATTCGACAATTTTGACGCTGGCTGCGATAGCGCGCCGCGTCGAAATAGGCCGGTCTATTGACCAATTAGGGCGAAGGGACGCGTCCAAGTCCCTTAACGTAACGTACGACGCTGCGCTATCGAGCGACGATCGAAAATCACTTGCTCGCCGACGTCTGTAACGAGCAGTCAACGTTAATTATCCTCGAGGAGTCTCGCTTTACTTTGTCGATCTTATTTGTGAAATTATTGGATTTATTGTATCCGTCGATTATTGTTCGTCGACATTCTGATAGACGATTGTATTCGACAAATAATATTTGTGAAATTATTTACCACTCGACCACTGAAGGAAGGTGGAACTAGATTCGAAAATCGAGGGGGCTGACGGAGATCGTCTAATAAACGCAGTAACTGTAAGTCAATATTGTCAATTGTAATTCTTTATTTCGCTGTCCCTTGCAATCTTTCCCTTGGGTCTCCAGCGGAACCCCATGCGAACCGCAGCTGGCCGTAATAATTTGTCAAAAGTATCGTTGTTAATTACGTTAAATTAACTGGCGCTCAACAAAACGTATATTTCTTATTTATTCGTCAAATCAGAGCCCCGGCAGCCCTTGACCCAGGCCGCGCCGGGTGGAATATCGTCGAGAATTGTGTATCACGAGGGTATTCTTTCTCAACACATGTTTTTTTATGTCATTAGACAAATGAATTGGTGTCACTTTAGAAATAAATAAATTGTTAAAAAACGAAAAATACCGATGACAGAATTTCCTCTGAGTGTGGAAATGAAAACTGGGTAGTGTGCTAAATGCTTACTAATAAACCGTTTGGTGTTTGGTTCGGGGATGAGAATCTACACTGAGAAAAAATATCGTTAGAACCAACAAAACGTGCGCTTGCGGGTAGGGAAAAGAATATTCTTTTGACCGAATGAAATATGTAATTGATCGAAGCAACAGTTGATATTTTGTCCAATCGACAAAATATTCTTTTCGCTGCCCGCAAGCGCACGTTTTATTGGTTCCAACGATTTTTTTTCTCAGTGTATATGTGCGTCACGCATCATAAAGAATCAAGAAGAATAACAATATTAAAGAAATATATATTTATGATGTTTAGTACAGATTTTTTATATTGTTCTTCAAGTCCGGACACTATTTTTTCATATTTAAAAAATCTTCCTTACTATTTTTGCATAACGTTTGACTCGTTGCTTTTTTTTATCGTTCGTAGTGGTACTTCAGATTTCTTTTAGACACTAAAGATAAATAAGAACTAAGAGCGTATTAAAAATTTCGAAAAATTTATTAATTTATGCGAAATAAATGGCAGTTGATAAACGGAGAACGAAATACTCGTTACCTTTACATAGTACGTCTACTCATAGTCGGGATATCGTAATGAAGCGGTACACGTGCTGTGCGTGAATGAGGACTCATTCGAGCGGCAACGGTTTGTCTCATCGTGCCGATAATCAGTAAGAGGGAGAAAGGCAGAGAGAGAGAGAGAGAGAGAGGGATGGAAATGTCGTACGTTATATCGTACGACAACGTCACGAATCGCTCGCACCCTCGAACCGTTAACGAGCCACGAGGTTTGCGTCACCGGTTACTACTATAAATCGCCCGAGGGAACATTTACGCGATTTGCTCATCATCTTTCATCTCGTCACGATTATATCTCCTGTCGACTTTCACACTTACGACCTGTCTACAAGTTCCTCTCCGATATTAGCTCAAACGATTGATGTACTGATGCACTGAAAGAAGCAAAATACAAATGCTAAAATATTTTCTGTCCTGTGGTAAAATGGAATCATATTTTACAGTAACCCATCTAAATGGTTAATAAAAATTTTAACAATATATATTTTGTGGAAAAAAAAACTTAATTAAAAAAATAGATTCCTCAGAAAAAAAATTAAGAGATAGCAGCGATACACTCGTGCCCATATAGCATCAGATATTCGACGTATATCCATTTTAGGTCCTTAATGTGAAAAGTATATCTTGTATATTCTATGGATATTTATTCTATATACATGCAGGTATATACACGCATGAATCTCAAGAACACATTCTATGTACATACTTGAATAATACGAATAATACGACACATTCGTAAGATATTTCATGTATATTTGCAATTCATGGAACATAGGAAGAAAATCAAACGGCCACAAATTAATTTCCTAAGGATGTACCCATATAGCATTTTCACATACATTGTATATACATCGTATAAACATTTGCGGATATACAATGTCCTATGTATATGAAATGTATCTGTAAAGGAGACACTTATTCATGTACATCGAACATACACTGGATATCTATGAGGATATACATATTACGTGCACCGTATGTGCACTTATGTCCTGTCTAAAAAAAAACGGAAAAATTAATTACAGAATAATAATCTGCACTTTTTTAAATCTTTGTCTCACAAAGATTTAAAAAAAATTGAGTTCTTCGCAACTACTGAAGAATTGTTTTTTATTTGAGAAAAAAACGTCCAAAAAAATGACAAGAAATTGTTCTAAGTGCTTCGTAGGTCAGTACTTGGATAGGTGACCGCGCCAGGGTTGAAATTCTTGGACTCCCACAAGGATCAGTACTTGCATTCGCGATCGCTCCGCATCCGAGTTTCTCCAAGTTCTCCAAGTTCAGTGCTTGGATGGGTGACCGTCTAACGGCAGAATTTTTCAATGTCCCTTAAGGGTTAGTACATTGATAGGTGACCCACTGTGTTAATATTTTACATATTTCGGTCGCAACCCTCTAAATGAATGTAGTCTTGACGCATTTTTATTTTTAGTATACTTCAAATAGACAATAAAAATAAAAAATTTCTAAGATGTCAATGGCCGAGTGTGCTAAGGCACGCGGCAGTCACCCAGAGGATCCAGGTTCGATTCCCACCAACAGCAAATAAATTTCCATATGTTTTTTTCAGCAATAAATATGTACCGATCAATGCAATAACTCCGAATATCCAACTAAAAGTGCAAGATAAACCGAATTCAATGAATTCAGATAATTATTTTGTAATTAATTTTTCCGTTTTTTTTAGACAGGACATATATGTACATACGGTGCACATAATATGTATATCCTCATGGATATCCAGTGTATGTTCGATGTACATGAATAGGTGTCTCCTTTACAGATACATTTCATATACATATGATGTGATACGACGTGCATACGTATATACATAGGACATTCAATATCCGCAAATGTTTATACGATGTATATGCAATGTACGTGAAAATGCTATATGGGTGGGAATTTCGTCGCCCAATGTTAAACGCCTATAGGTCGGTTTGTCTCTTTTGGAAAGAAAAACGGTTTTAACAATCGCAGCGCCAGAAACTTACACTTAGAAAAATAATGTACGTATGAACTATACATACATTATTAAGTATGTATAAACAAGACATACATTATTACGGCGTATACACCCTCGTTCAAACGAGTTTTTGGTTAGTACAACTAAATGTTTAGTTACTTCACAATAATTATTAGATTTAGTTGTTCTACAATATATTTGCGGTAACCGAAATATTTGGTATACCATTAAAAAAAAACATTTTTATAAATTACAGCGCTTAAGCGATCGATCTTATAAAAGTCGATTATAGACATGTTCGAGCGGTAATTTTTTTCCTGAAACACGACAAAACGGATCTTTATAAATGGACGACTGAACGAATCAAGGAATAAACTGGCTAGGACCCGTAATTTTAATCGTACGTTGAGATCTTAAAGTATCTTCAAATATTAAAATGCAACTTACGATTGAAGCGTTTATGAAAATCTAAATACGTGATTGCATACACTATTGGTACATCAATACTCAAGTTATCTAACAGTAATATTACTATAAACTCATATAGTCATACACATGTTGTAATTGTCAGTCGTAAAATATAAATTTTACACAGCGACGATTTTTAAACCATGTTTTAATTATCAGCGTTGAATATATGAAATACACTATACATATTGAAAACGAATGATATATTACCGATTTCGTAACAAAATGCACATGCATAAATTGTTATTGTTATGTATTTAATAAATACTTTACCCAGTTAGTAAAAACTTTATGCGTCCATGTGGTAAAATAGTGAATAAGGCTTTTACAATCGATAAAACATATCTTGTAATCTTCATTTATTTCATTTATCGTATGTGACCTTTTTGTGTTGATTGTTAAATTTATTTTTATTATTTATCTTCAGGTGATCCGGTCGACGCCCAAAGATGGTCCGGAGTCCTGGACGAATCGCTGGACGAGCGTCACGACGCCGAGATCTTCCGGGCTGTCGTTGAATCGATGAGGCAATGGGAAAGCCATAAGAAAAATCCTCACAGGACAAAGAGGGAAGCATCCAGAGTTTGCTATGAGGAAGTCGGATGCTTCGAGGATACCGGACCCTTTAGTTATCTCGAAATGCTTCCCTCACCTCCTAAAGATGTTGGGACCAGGTGAGATCTTTTCCTTCAACACGTCTAATATAATCAGGGATTGGCGACATGCAAAAAATTTATATTACAAATACTTTTGGGTTCGACTAACACGTTTTGTCTAGTAATTCTGGAAATGCTTCAAACCGGTCCTCTTGAATTTGGCTTGTTCTTAAGTTTTTTTTTCTTGTTCTTATATTCTCATTTGATTCTTCAATTTTTCTATCTTTGAAGCTCAGCTTTTGAAAAATAACTTATTCCGAGTAGGCGTTGCAAAGAAAAATCTATTATTATATGCATAGTGAGTAAATCATATTCGCTGTGTTTACGTTTGGACGAAGAAATTTGTAATGTCAATTCACATTTTCGTATACTCTTTTCTTTTCTCAATCGTCCTTGAATTTTTGACGAACTTTTACTGAACTCTATGTAATAGAATAATTCATGAAAATAAGTTGCTACAATTAGCATTGGTTAGGCTATTAATGTAGCGATTTTGTAATACGTAATTTGTAATCTGAAAAACAAATAAAACACGCATACAATTAGCATTGGTCTAATTTCAGTGACCAAATCATTCTTCGGTATTGAAAACAAAACAAAAAAATTAATAATTATGTCGTTCTAAAAAATTACTCACTTTTACATTACTTAAATAGTATTTTAATTGTATCTGTAATGGATGTTCCCCTTCCGGAATGCAATAAACGTTTGCTTCTTTCAGTAATGTTTATAATTATTATTTTTTGCCAGATTTATAATGTATGGTAGCAGAAAGGCTAGATCCGTGCCAATGGAAGTTCCTGCAGACGATATCAATGACAAAGCCAATAACGCAATTGATCCGGATCTTCCAACTAAAGTCATAGTGCATGGATTTGGCTCTGGATGCGAACACGTCTGGGTCTACGAGATGCGCTCCGCTCTTATGTCTGTTCACGACTGTAACATAGGTTCGTACATTTTTTTTAAAGTTGCAAAGTAGAATCTTTGACATTGCTTCCTCACTAATTTCCATTTTGCACAAAGTCAACTCTATGTGTAAGCTTATTTATTAATTATGACATCATAGAGGAAGCTTTTTGATAAATGGAAATTAATGAGGAAGCATTGTATAAAGTTCGTCTATACAACTTTTTTAGTTACCTCTATAGTTTTTGAAAAATTCAAAATCATATCGTAAAATCCAAACCGCTTTACCGATCATCACCAAATTTGGTACGTAGCAGTGCTGAATGTTATTTTTCGTGTGTATAAAATTTCAGTCGATTTGGTGCGATTCGACGTGATTTAGAACAAAACGTAATTTTTTTTCAAAAATTCAAAATCCCATAAAAACCGAACTTTTTTATAGATTCATCCCAAATTCAATACTGATCTTCCTTTTACATAGCTTTATTTATAACATATTATTTAGCTACATAGCTAAAAATTTGTGAAAGCTGGGACGCGTACAGACATTTTTCGAAAATTCCATAGTTAAATAAAATTTAAAAATATTTTTCAATTTTTAAAATAATCATCACAAACAAAGATGTCTACTTGCTTCACATATGTGCTAAATTGCAGCCTGATTGTTGAAGCCATTTTTGTGATATATAATTTTGAATGCCGACCACACACACGCATGCACATCCAGCGATTGTTCGAAATCGAAAAAAAAATATTTTCACGATGACAAAGCTTCTTTCATGAGGAAGCAAAAAGAAACGAATCGTTCGTCCATTAAGGGGAGGGTGTCAGGTCAAAAAAATTGATTTTGAAAATTCAATATCATCCAAATCCTATTGCATATAAAAATGCCCAACGCACTATATTGTTGGTACTCAATGAAAGGATTTTTTACTGTCGTCTGACTTGCATATGCTTTTCAATATTATCTTAAGCAAAGTTCTTACGTTTTCCATTCTGCGCATGATTCAGATCAAACTACTAGGCAGATTGGAATGGTTGATGTCTCATATTCTTCTTGATGAAAAGATACACCGGCTAAATGGAGCAAATGTTAATGAAAGATAATATTTTTTACGTGACATAATTATTAATGAATAAATGTTATGCTGTTTTCTAAATCAGTGATTAACTTCGTTTTCAGAATGAAAAAAAATGGTTTGCTCCATTTAGCCGGTGTATCTTTTCATGAAGAAGAATATGAGACATCAACCATTCCAATCTGCCTAGTAGTTTGATCTGAATCATGCGCAGAATGGAAAAGCTAAGAACTTTGCTTAAGATAATATTGAAAAGCATATGCAAGTCATACGACAGTAAAAAATCCTTTCATCCAGTATCAACAATATAGTGCGTTGGGCATTTTTATATGCAATAGGATTTGGAGGATATTGAATTTCCAAAATCAATTTTTTTGACCTGACTCCCTCCCCGTAAGGTGCACAAACATCAAAATCAAGTTTTGTCGGTGAAAATACAGAAAAAGGCAAGATTAATATAACTAGAAAATATCTCCAAAGTTCGAAATAGTTTAACTGTACAGTTTCGAAAATACATCGCCGTAAACATTTTTTATTATATAGAGAACGCGATTCCTGCAGCGTTCTACTTTTGAAAACTTCTAACTTTCAAATTAGATAAACTAATACTAAATTATACGCTCGAGGTAATCAACTTTTCAAAACATACCGTCGAAAAACGAGGCCGATTTACTGTACAGAATTGCAATAAGATAGCATCAAAGACTAGAATGTCAAGCGAGTGACTAAATTGTATAAGATAACTTCATCGTAAAAGCATAATAACCGTACATACGATTATAGAAAAGAACGTTTGCTGTTAGATCAGTTTGAGATATCTGTAAGATTGGTTAACGATAAAATCAATTTTCATTGGTTTGTTCATAACGGAGCTAAAAATAAACTGGTATTTGACTCATAAGTAGTGCAGGAATCGCCTTAAGAAAAAGATTTCTCGCCGGTCATGTCGTTGACCGCTAAACTTTTCGTTGACTCAAATAACTTTGGTTTAGATTAATCAGACTTAAATAGCATTTACACAATATTCGGAGATTAACTGATTTTAATTGGACTTTGTATTTCGAAATATTTTTTCTCCCGAAGGAAAATTGTAATACACATGATTATAATATTGTTAAAGAGTCCAATTTTCATAAATCGGGTCCCCTCATATTTTTTCAGATTTAGAAATTCTCGATTTTTTTATAATTTTTTGTCAAATGAGCCACTTTATATTGCTCCAGGTTTGGCAAATCTCGATTTTATGATTATCAGGAAGACCATTATTCTACCAATTTTTAGAATGTCAAATGACGACTAGAGATGTGAGCGGTAAATATGACCGGTAATTTTACAGTATTTTTACTGTAAAAAAACGGTACGTGACCGCTTAAGAAATTACCACATTGATAATAAAATCATATGGTCTCATCGTGATTTAAAATCTCGTCAAGATTCGGTGAATTTACGAAAAAATTTTACCAAAAAAATCGTTACCGGTAATTTCACAACTATATAGACAAAGTTTACCATTTTTTAACGGTAAATTTACTAACAAAATTTGTGACCGGTCAAATTTATAGTTTGTAGAAAAAAAAATGAATGGTAATTTTATCGAAAATAAAAATACCGGTTTTTTCACATCTCTAATAAAGGCCTAGATTCTAACAATTTTATCGTTTATAAATAATAATAGATGGACAGATATGGAAAAAAGGCACTTTGTACTACGAAATATTTTTTCTCTTGATAGAAAATTGTACTGCAAATGATTACACTGAAAAAAAGTCATTCATTCAATAAATCCATCGTTTGCGGGCTGCCAAAAGAAGTATTTTTGAATGAACTCTAGTTCTTATTCGTTCAATCCCATTTAACATTGAAATAATAAAATATTATTTTGCTTATTTTAGAGTTATTGTTTCGATCCCGTATGAAATTGGAGGAATTAGAATTCAAATTAAGTTGATAACGCTTGTTATTGGCAGCCCGCAAACGATGGATTTATTGAATCAATGACATTTTTTTTCTCAGTGTATAATATTGTTAAATAGTTCAATTTTTGTAAATCGGGTCACCTCATATTTTTTGAAATTTGCGAATCCTCGATTTTTATTAAGTTTGGTAAATCTCGATTTTTTATAATTCTCAGGATGACCATTGTTATACTCATTTTTAGTTTGCGTCGACTGGAGTCCGGGCAGTGCAATACCGAACTACGTGAGGGCAGCTGCAAATACGAGACTCGTTGGACGACAACTGGCGAAGCTTGTAAGGAGTCTGAACGTTCCACTGGAGAAGGTTCACCTCATTGGATTTAGTTTGGGTGCCCACGTAGCTGGATTCGCCGGCGCGGAGCTCGCAAACGTTTCAAGGATCACCGGTTAGTTAATTTAATCGATTTTATGTTCAATAAAACATTTCAGTTCTTTGGCCTCCGGCAGATTTAAATGGAGCAGACGATGATATATCGTGGTCATTTAAAAACAAACTGCTTAGACCTTTATTAAGGTAGTCCTACCGTGGCCTTGATCCACAATATGGCAGCAACCAGATAATAATATTTTTGACTGCAAGTAAAAAGAATTAAATGACGCCTTCGGAAAAGTAAAACAGAAACACCGAATGGGAAGGTTCGCCTGACCTTAAAAACTTTTTGTTTAGAACAAAAATTACAAGCAAATTTTTCTCGGCTCCAGATTTTTTAAAAAATAAGCTAAGGGGTCCAGTTTCTGTACTGAGAAAAAAAAATTGATGAATGAACTAAATCGGAGTATACACTCAAAATCGTCAGTCGCAACTCTTATTATGAAATTTCAATATGAAATATTTTATAAAATTATTCGTACACAGAAAAAAAGGCTTGGTTAAATACGCGCCAGCCAATTTCTTGGTTAGACCAATCAGATTGGTGGTTATGCTTTGATTAGACCAACCAATAACTTGGTTGGTCTAATCAAAGCCAATTAATTGATTAGACCAACCAATAACTTGGTTGGTCTAATCAATTAATTGGCTAGCGTATATATAACCAAGCGTTTGGTTGTTCTAGCCAAGCATTTTTTTGCGTGTACCCCTGCAATATTCTGCAGTCAAAAACGCTCTTCAATTTGCCTATAAATATTTTTATATTTGACGATAATTTTATTTACCATTTATATATAATCAGTATCGTCAGTATCAGAATCTGTGGCCTTTACCTTATTAGCGTTGTGGGCCTCATGCCGTACTACATTCTCAAAATCTCGAACCCAAATTTTTCGTTTTAGGACGGTTTTCCAGTAGAAGAAAAAAATCTGCACAGGCAAATGCGACCTGCGGTGCAGAAACGTGCAAATATGAGAAGGATAGAACAAAAAAAACCCCAAATTATGTAAAAGCAATATTAGCGTTGTGGGCCTCAATCTGTACAACTTTCACGCCGTTTGGAACACAATTTTTTTGGGGTTCGTTCGTTTTTGGGACAGAAGGAATTTTTGCTCCTTCTTTTTTTGTGGGTTCACGCAGCACAAGTCACGTTACGTGGATCTCCTCGTAAGGTGAGGCGAAACCTCCAATTCGATCTTTCTCTTTTACTCCGTCAAAGACGGTTTTAATTTTAGTTCATATCAAAGTTTAGTCCTAATTCTTTGCACTCGTAGAGTTCGTTTCTCCTTCCCTTAAGGAGTCTTGCCATCCTGGTTGCTCGGAAAATGCTTATATTTTTTAAAAAATTCATAAATGCGAAAGTATAAAACGAAATATTTTTATGTTTTCACAAATGGTAGGAAACGGCTTTAAGAATGCCTCGAAGATTTCTCGACAGATTTTTTTTGCAGTGTACATCTCCCCTTCGGCAGCAAATTGAGCATTCTGGGCCTCTTTTTGCAAAAGATACGCGGTATTTGTATTTGAAAGATACCTGTAACTTCGATAATTTTGCGATTTTCAATACCAACTACTGCTTAAATTGTTCGTAACATTTCAAGGTTTATTTTTTTTTTTTAAATGAAAAATTGAAGAAAAAAAAATGTCAGTGTTGCGGAACGCCTCAAATAGAAGATTATGAAATAAAAATGAAGATATAAATCTCGTGGCATAAAACAATTATACTGAGTTTGGACGCAGTTGATGTATTAATTACACTTTCCGTTTTTAATCAATTTGATGAATTATGTCTCACAGAAATAAAGCAGTTGCCATACATAAACTGCGAACGTAAACCAAGCTGTGAATTTCTACTATTACATCTGATAATAACAAATAACCAAGGAGAGAAAATTAATTAATGACTTGCGCTGCAGAAATTATTGCAAGGCCACCCGGGGTCTCGTTCTTAATGCATTTATTACTGCAACTGCACGAGTGCAAGAGAAGGTACCACGCGTTACTCGCCATTTACTTCCACAGCGACGGTAGACACACTTGTTTAGACTATATTCCATGTCTCCATCCAATGGACGGAGGAAAATCATTATTTAATTCGAGCAGTCGAGCACGAACTTGAAAGCACATAGTTATAACAGCAGTTAAGTTTTCATTTCACTAATTCATGGGTTTTGTCGAGAGTCATGAATCGATCTATGGCGGCATACAAGAGAACTATAACGTATGGGATATACGGTTCTTCGAAAGTGAGGATAACGATCACTGGTTATGTGAGTGTTGCTGGGAGGAGTCGACGTATATAATATTGAAGAGGCATATGTCCGGTGCGAACCTTCTCGGTGGGCCCCTGAGGGCAAATAGAAACCGCAACGAGCCACGCTTAATTGGATCGATCTGCGAGGCACGAGCTTCCAGTTATAGTTAGAAAAATATTTTACTTTCCTATTTCTAGCGTATCACGTCTGCGTCTCTGAATATTTATAGAAACCATTTGAGATTCGACCGTTATCGTCTAACGACCAAATCAACGGAGTATCCTTCCGATGATGGTTAATTAGCCCCTTAACCCTTAGCGGTCACAATGGGTCACTGAGCGGCCCACCTCTTTACGCTCAGGTGTAAACGTTTTAAGGGATTAGGCCACTCTAGAGGGCCACAAAAAAGGCTTTTTTTGGGAATTTTTTTCAGTAAAACTATTAGAGACATCGATTTTTTGAGAAAGGGTATTTATTGTACATATCATTAACTATATATAGTAATTTTTTCATAGTAATTAATTCAAAAATAGCGGCTGTACAGCGTTGTTGCGATGACATTTCTTTTTTTTTGGAATCCACGGCCGGACACACAGCTTCAGTAATTTTTTAATTATGATGAGTTTTTTAATGGTTTTCACTTATACATAACAGTAGCTAGAGAAGTACGTAGGATTTTTCGACAGGCATTTTTGACAAAATGGCGAGCATCTAAAGTGAAAGTTCAAAAATTTGGCTTAAAAATCGTTCGAAAATTATCAATAACAAAAAAACTATGCAACTTAAAAAAAAATCCTACGTACTTTTGTAGATAATGTATTTTTGAAGATATATCCAAAATTTTAAATAAATCGGTGGTAAAGTTTTTGAGTTATGTTTCCGGCCAACTTGAAAAGTTCCCTGCTAACCGGGCGGCCTCCCGTTAACCCTTTGATGCACACATTTTTATTTTTAAAAAGTTACTTTTATTTAAAATCGAGAAAGAAAACGTTGAAATATTTAAAAAATGATAATAATCTAGGTGGGATGTTAAACATCCCGCTGTGCATCAAAGGGTTAAAATTAAAAAATGGGGCATTTACAAATTTTTGCCTGCAATAATCTTTTGGGACAGCATTCTAGAAACCCTAATGAGCCATTTCCAAGGAGAAAAAAAAATCGATTGTTCGAAAATTCTAGAGTGGCCTAACCTCTTAAGGTAGTTCTGTCGCGAAGGCAATCCAAACTAATATGCATGAATTTTTGAAATGTTATAATTTAGCTATTCAATTTTACTTGCACAAAATCTTTAAGGCTTTTACCGAGTATTTGAATGAACAATTAAAACTTGAAAATCGATCTTTTTACAAGGTGCTCACGGGAGGGCTGAAAAAATTGATCTTTAAATCGAAAATTAACATACTTAGATCAAAGATAGAGAAAAAATAAAAAGTACTACGGATTCGCAAATCATTCAGGACTTGATGCATCATGAAAAAAGGTGAAGTCTCCGGAATAATGTTTAACTGAACCAAGGTCAAAGTGCACGATACCGGGCCAAATGACGTTTCCTAACCTAATTATCGTAAAAATGAAGTCAAATCCGCACTAAACATATCAACTACTTTCAAATAATTGTTTTAATTTGATTACGACAATTTCGAAGGATTCTCGATTGTTTTTGATATTATTATTGAGGCAGTCAAAGTGATGCGTATGATTATTTTTTACTGTCATATAGACTCTGAGATTTATGACTCCGGCGTACCGACAGAACTACCTTAAACTAATTTCTGACAATAATTAATGAGTTTTTTAATTTCGGAAACGAAATATGTATGGCTCAAAGGGTTAAGGGCTACATCGACCTAGAGGCCCGAAAAGAGGTCGAAAATTTTTTTTTTAAAGAAAGTATTAGTTGAACTAAATTTTTTTATTGGTTGTTTGAACTAAAACAATAATTTTTTATTGAAAAACAAAAAAAAAATTATTGAGAAAATATTTACAAAAAAAGATATTGCGCCGATGAAGCAAATTTTTCAGATGAAACAATTCATCTGAAATTAAAAAAACAAAACCGGTTATTTAAGTCAATAACAACTACCAATCATTGACGATCGCCGATTTTAAAATTTTTATTTTTTTTACAAAATGGCGACAAATTGAAATTCAAGCATGGAATATCCATGAGAAAAGGTAGTTATTTTTATGTAATTATTCAAGAATAAAGATCGAATGAAAAAAACTAAGATCGTCAACGACCTCTAAATGTTTCTCAGCGTATTTTGTGTAAATTTGAAAACGATCTATCTAGCGGTTCTCCCGATATGATGTCCACCAGTTTCGAAAACCGTGTTTTGAGAAAAACGCGTATAAAGTTTGAATTATGGTTGTGATACATTGTTAGAAAAGATTGGAAGTTTTTATTCATAAACTCGTCATCGAAATTTAATATACAATTGTGGTATAAAATTCATGTACTTTTCCAGAAAAATTAAAGTAAATTATTGCATGTGCTGTACCATACATTAATTTTACATTAAACTTGTGTACTAAATTTAATATACTAGTTTATACTAAATTTCAAGTAGATTTTTTTACAGTGTATTGTACACTGTATACACTAAATTTCAAGTAGATTTTTTTACAGTGTAGTGTACACTGTAAAAAAAATGTACTTGAAATTTAGTGTATTTTTGCTGGAACTTTTTATTCATAAACTAGTATATTAAATTTAGTACACAAGTGTAATGTAATATTAATGTATGGTACAGCACATGCAATAATTTACTTTAATTTTACTGAAAAAGTACATGAATTTTATACCACAATTGTATATTAAATTTCGACGACGAGTTTATGAAAAAAACTTCCAATCTTTTCTAACAGTGTAAGTGAAGAATTTTTAACTTTACCTCAAGTCGTCAATTCCAGGTCCATATAAAGTACCCTCAGCAGTAATCGCAGCTTCATGGGAATTCGTTGTCTATTATTGTCGTTGTCGTCGTTATTGTATTATTGTTATTTAGCGGCGTTCGAATTCTTTTCGCAGAATTCCATCAATTTGATAAATATAAATGTGAAATTTTAAGGGTTTATTCTTAAAACAGGGACTTTTAGAAAGTGTAAAAAAAATTCGACTTTTTTTCACTTTTCTAGGTCGATGCAGCCCCTTAAGAGAGATTCGATTTTATTTATCTATTTTCCCGCCTCCAAAATAGGTCTCGATCCGGCTGGACCACTCTTCGAGGCTCAAGATCCAAGAGCCAGGCTTGACGAAACGGATGCTACATTCGTCGACGTTATTCACAGCAACGGCGAGCAACTCATCCTGGGAGGTCTTGGATCATGGCAACCCATGGGCGACGTGGATTTCTATCCCAATGGAGGACGGATGCAGACAGGTTGCTCGAATCTTTTCCTTGGTGCTGTGTCCGATATCATTTGGAGTGAGTTAAACGTTTTTACAATCCACGACTTTGCAAATGTACCCTGTGTCTTATTTTTACTTCAAATCAATGAGATTTTATTGTCAAAGAAACAGTTTAACGGAGATTATTTGATTTTATATTTCAGAACTTTTTCCAAACATTAAGAGCATTGAATAACGAGTATAAAAAACGAAGCTTTATCCTTGTGTTCTTGTCGTAGTTTTTCTTGATAAGTTATTAAAGTTTAAACGGTAGTCAATTAGTGTTCATTGCGGTAAAGAAATGTCAACGTTTAAATCGGTCGTTCCAATACTCGGCCATTTGACGTTTAGTACTTTTCCGTATGTAAAATCTAACTTTTCTACGAGCCGGAGGAAATGATTTCACACAATTTCGAAATAACTATCGTATACCATTACTATTGAGGTAGTGGAAAGTATAGCATTGTTCGAACTATTAGCCCAACAATTCAAATTTTTTATTCATGGTATTACGAGATTTATCCAAAATTTCAAAGCTGAAATAACCTTTTTGTAACTCATGCCCGTAATGTCGCACATTTCGTGCCTGCAAAGCGTGCGTGAGATCTCGTATTATGCTCATGTAAACGTAGATAATTTCACGTACGCCATCTGGTGCATTAAGTTATCTAGATTTTTGTAGATAACTTCACGCACACATTGGCGTGTGTGAAACTATCTACAAGATGATTTTACGCAATGCTTTGCAGGCACGGAGATGTGCGACATCACGTTGACATTCGTTACAAAAAGTAGTATATTATACTTGTGCGAGAAAGCGGCCGTCCCGCGGAGGTTAGGAAGCGGTGCACTCGCCTCCTCTCGTGCTACAAACAACACTCGGCTTCGCCTCGTGTTGTTGTAGCACTCGATTTGGCGAGTGCGCCGCTTCCTAACCTCCGCGCGTAACGGCCGCTTTCTCGCACTAGTATCACAATCTACTATTAAAAACTTTGCACGTGTTCCAATAGGTTTTGTATCCAAATTAACCCTTTAAAGGGGATCTAAGTTCTTAGTGCGTATCATGAAAATTAAATTATGCTGCCCTAGCTTATTTGAAATTTTCCAACTTTATAAAGACCACCACTTAAAAAAAACCAAATTAAACGTTTTCATTCGTAACTTTCTTTCTGTAGCCCAGTTCTAGAATGATAGTTCATTAGAACAAATAATTTTTTTTTTGTTTTTAACTCTTCATAGACTTCAGGTTGTACCAAAGAACTGAATTTATTTGGCAAAGTCGCATGCGAATCTTAAGACACTCTATCCAGCCCTAGTATAGAAATCAAATTTGCATGTCGTACACAGAATTTACAAGAAAAAATTATCAGAAAGTTACTAGATAACTAAAATATCCGTCAACTGAAGGTATATTTTCTGCGTAAAACTTCTGTTCAAAGAGAATGAAACGATGCAAGAGACAATTTTTCCAATCAGTGCAATCTGCAATGTACGCTAAGTCTAAAAGGAAAAAAAAATAGAGGCTGAGCAACGAATAAAAGTTGACAGATTGTGAAAATTTTCCATTTTTTGTGTATTGTCAAACAGAAGATATGTTCGATTTTGAAATTTAAAAGAAAAATCGAACTGCTTATACAATTCGTTTTCGGATCTGGTGATTTTTCTGGGAATATTTTCATTTGGTTCACTAGGTTTTTAGTCGACTAAAAATAAAGACTTTATGCCTGAAATAGGTGGAAATCCCTTAACGAAATTCTTCGACGATGCTCAACAATAAATTTTTTCATTAGCGGATGGATTAAGGGGAGGGAGTCAGGTAAAAAAAATGAAATTTGGAAATTCAATATAATCCAAATTCTCTTGCATATAAAAATGACCAATGGACTATATTGTTGGTACTCGATGAAAGGATTTTTGATTGTCATCTGACTTGCGTATGCCTTTCAATATTATCTTGAGCAAAGTTCTTAGGTTTTCCACTGTGCGCATGATTCAGTCCAAACTGTTGGGCAGATTGGGCTAATTGACGTCTCGTTTTCTTCTTCATAAGAAGATACACCGGCTAAGTAGAGCAAACTATTGTTTTTTCATTCTGAAAGTAAAGGTAATCACTTATTTAAAAAATAGCATAAAATTTATTTAGTAATAATTATGTAACTTAAAAAAAATTACCTTTTATTAACATTTGCTCCACTTAGCCAATGTACCTTTTCATAAAGAAGAAAATGAGACGTCAACTAGTCCAATCTGCCTATAAGTTTGGTATGCATCATGCTCAGAGTGGAAAACCTAAGAACTTTGCTTAAGGTAGTCCTTTCGAATAGTGTCGAGTTCGCATAAGTTTTCGAAAAAGGAGAGGGAATTGCAAACACTTCTCGATAATACAAAAATCTGAAAAAAATCATGCATACTGAAGGTGTGGAAAAGATTAATTGTGTATAATAATTCCAAAATGTTATTAACAAATTAATGAAAAATAAAATTATTCAACAAATCTTTCGACAACCTATTTTTTTTCGGCATAAATAATTCCTTCGTTTTTCTGAATACGCATGAATTTTTTCAAATTTTTTAATTCACTTGGAATTTTTCCTTTCTGTACATGGAGAAAATCCCCAAATTCGAAGCGAATTAAAAAATTTGATAAAATTCACGCGTATTCAGAAAAAATAAAGAATTATTTTTACCGAAAAAAAATTAGGTTGTCGAAAGATTTGTTGAACAATTTTATTTTTCATCAATTTGTTAATAACATTTTGGAATTATTATTATGCAAAATTAATCTTTTCCACACCTTTAATATGCATGATTTTTTTCAGATTTTTGTATTATCGAGAAGTGTTTGCAATTCCCTCTCATTTTTCGAAAACTTATGCAAACTCGATACTATTCGAAAGGACTACCTTAAGATAATATTGAAATGCATACGCAAGTCAGACGACAGTAAAAAATCCTTTCATCGAGTACTCTAGTACATTGGTCATTGGTATATGCAAGAGAATTTGGATGAAATTGAATTTTTTAATTTAATTTTTTTGTCTTGACTCCCTTTGCTTAAGAAGATTTACGACTTACGAAAAGAATAATCTTAGAATGTGTATATTTGCCGCTGAGTAGGTGAAGTGCCTTTCCATCCACCGGAGTGTGCACTGATGTGGTCACTGACTGCCGCAAGTCACTTGGTATCGGAATCCATCTTTAGTTATTTTTTATCGTTTTCTGACATTTCAAGATCGAATTGGAAAGGATAGAGCGAGGGAAGTGGACTGGCAGCAGGTACCGCCGCCCGTTCGTCGATTAGAAAGCTACAGTCGGCGTCGTCGTCGTCGTCGTTGTCGTCGTCGTCGTCATCGTCTCCTTTTCACTTCGAACCGCGATCGCGAGCAAACAAGCTAAAAGCAGCACAGATCGGTTTACCTCCTACGCGGTGGAAAACCGATACATTTGACGACTACGACAACGACGGTAATTTAGGTGTCTTGAAAGTGGGTCACGTGATCTGGCAGCTCCGAGAGCTATTAACGAATTTCGGATAGAAAGTCAAATTATCCAGGCCGAAAAAAAACATGATTGCTACGTGTTCCATAATGATATAGTGTATTCGCTCCTGGAAAACGTCCTTCACACTTCTGCTGTTATAAAAATAAAAAATATTAGCTACGGGATGTTGAGATTTCATCATCCGGTCGATTAATTAAATCCATCGAGGCATAAAAAAAAATGATGAATTATAGTATGAAGATGTAATAGGTCATATGATATGACCTCGGTTGCAAAACTCTCAGGCTCACTATAAGACAGGTAGCAATTATCGGATTAACAAATTCCTGAAAGAAAGTCACGTCATCGGTATAGAATTGAAAAACCAGCAACGTCATTTTTGGAGAACGTCCACTACTCTCTTCGTGTTATAATATGATGAAACATTTATTAATCGGTAACACCACTCTAGAGTCCGAAAGAAAGGCCTAACGTTAACGATTTATTTTGCGAGTATGAAAAAAGGAATAGGATTTCTTTTCAGAGGGTTTATTGAACACATATTGAAGTACGGATAAAATATTTTTTATTATCATTTTCATACAAAATGGCGGCAACAGAGCCTATCTTGAAAATCGTCTTTTTTTTAAACACCTTCACGGGAGGACGATTTTCTCGTAACGTATAACACCTGGAACAAAAAACCAAAAAAATGTATAATCTATATACTATTCGCTGTGGAATTACGTAGGGTTTTTTTTTAAATAAAATTTTATAGAAATGGTGCGCTTTTGAAAAAATGAATGAATTTTTTTTCAAAAATAAGCAGTAAATTGTTTATAAATAAATAAAAGTTTACATTAAATAAAAAATGGCTATGTATTTCGATAGAGAATGTAATTGTGAAGCTACTTTCAAAATTTCAAATCGATCCATGCCACGGTGTTCGAATAATAGGTGCTCCCAGTTTGCAAAAAGTGTTTTCGAGAAAAACGCATTTAAAGTTTTACGATCACTTAGCAGATTCGGTGAATGTCACATCAGATTTGCATTTTTTGCACACAGCAGCTTGCGATATAGCGGAGAACATAGTTAAAAAGTTCAAAATTCGGTAACCAAAGCCTTCTTCTAGTTCAAAGTCGTCAGGATCGATTGCTGATAATTTTCTAGTCGATGTGCCAACCTTCCCGACGCTTGGCTTCTCTATTTCATAACGGTTCAACGGCCACTGCTCGATAATTGAACCTAAAAAAAAAAAATTCCCCATATGACCAACTGCATGTTGTTTTTATGGTCCTAAAGTATTGTTTAAGCAAAAAAAAAAAAATCGGTTTTCCCAAAATCCTAGAGTGGCGTTACCCCTTGAATTCAACGATTCAACCCTATAAATAATATACACTGAAAGAAAAAAAAACGATACTGGTTACTATAAATTTATAGTGAAATATAACCTCAGCTATTTAAAAACAGTTATCTGTACTAATTATTTATAGTCAATGCAACAGTTAATAATAGTTATGTGGTATGATGTGCTTCGGCGAATGACGGCTTATGACTTTTTTCTTTTTTGTGGTTTAACGTTTCACCCTGATCAGGGCCTCTTCAGAAACCATTATTATTAAAAAATTTAAATCTATGTACAAACAAAAAAAATATATAAAATAATATTTTGTATAAAAACGTCAAACAACAAATATACAAATACGAAACATAAACAAAGTATGAGGTCACAAACTCATCGGTAAGTTAATAAAATTGTAATGAAAATTAGAATTAACACGAACAATATTATTTTTATAATTTTTTATACAAAATATTATTTTATATATTTTTTTGTTTGTACATAGATTAGATTTTTTTAATAATAATGGTTTCTGAAGAGGCCCTGATCAGGGTGAAACGTTAAACCACAAAAAAGAAAAAAGTCATAAGCCGTCATTCGCCGAAGCACCTCATACCACATATCCTTCATAAACGGCTAAAGCAACGCTTAACATTTAATAATAGTTATCGTAATAAAAAGTATATTGTTTTGAAAATTTAGGGATAGATGCGACGTACGCGATTCATAGAAAACATAATCACAAGCATAGTATTCTTTGAGAAATTATCTGATAATTTTGAAATAGTCATTGGAACTACAAGTTGTGGCTTAAGGTAGTTCTGTCGTGAAGGCAATCCAAACACATATGCATGAATTTTGGACATGTTGTAATTTAGCTATTCAATTTTACTTGCACAAAATCTTGAAGGCTCTCACCGAGTATTTGAATGAACAATTAAAACTTGAAAATCGATCTTTTTACACGGCGCCAACGGGAGGGCTGGAAAAATTGATCTTTAAATCGAAAATTAACATACTTAGATCAAAGATAGAGAAAAAATAAATAGTACTACAGATTCGCAAATCGTTCAGGAAGTGATGGATCATGAAAAAATGTGAAGTCTCCGGAATAATGTTTAATTAAACCAAGGTCAAAGAGCACGATACCGGGCCAAATGACGTTTCCTAACCTAATTATCGTAAAAATGAAGTCAAATCCGCACTCAACATATCAACTATTTACAAATAATCGTTTTAATTTGATTACGACAATTTCGAAGGATTCTCGATTATTTTTGATATTATTATTGAGGCAGTCAAAGTGATGCGTATGATTATTTTTTAATGTCATATAGACTTGGAGATTTATGACTCCGGCGTACCGACAGAACTACCTTAATAGTTGCTTGAACTACCGCGATTTCTTTCAGTGCAGACAAAAAAAAAAAGAAAAATAAAAAAAAATATGGATTATACCTGATAAATAATGTGGCTTTACTCACGAAATCTCAGGTGGCTCAATCGAAGGAAGATCTCTCTGCAATCATCGCAGAGCTTACAAGCTTTTCACGGATTCAGTGAGTCCGAAGTGCAGATTTCCGGCATTCTCGTGCGACACTGGTTATGAAGGTTTGCTGAAAGGCGACTGCTTTCCTTGTGGCGTTAACGGCCCGGACAGGCCCTGCGGGGATATGGGCTATTACAGCGATGCCTCAAGTGCTCGGGGTCAGCTCTACCTGGTAACCCGGGAGGAAGAACCTTTCTGCGCTCATCAGTATCAGGTCAAGGTCTACAACAGTCGAGGCGAGAGACCCGCCAGAAGTTATGGCAAGCTTCAAGTTACTCTCGTAGGCGAAAACAACTTCAACGAGACCTTCACCATGACCCGTAAAGACGACGAGGAGCTTCTTGTCGGTGCAATGATGCAGAAGATTGTCGTGCCTCATCCAGCCGTCTCCAATTTGGAGGCTATCGAGGTAATTTATTTTTTGTTTTCTCTAGTGGTTGATGCCAGTAGGTTAGGCGACCTAACCACCGAAAAATGGAATGAGAATTTTCATCCCTGGTGAAAATATTTCTCTGACAATTTGTCTGAAAAATGTCTCTAGCCAGAGCGTTTCAATGATTTTCCAAGATTTTTCTCTGAGTTTCTGTGCCATTTGTTAAATGTCTCCGTCATTTTCTCCAGCTGTTACAATTGATCAGATAAATTCAGAGTTTTTTCGTTAATTTTGGGAAATTCTGATTTTTTTTGGATAAAGTACGTTAAGAGAATTTACGAGAATTTCGGAGAAAGACTGACTTTTCTGGAATTTCTATAGGAGTTATATGAGAAAATTAACAAAATTTGCGTTTTTAGAGAAATTCTCGTGAATATAGAAAATTAATAGTCAGAGAAAAACAGCAAAGTTTATGGTTATTAAGAGAAGTCGACAAAAAAAATTATACAGTTCCAGAGTAATTCTGAAAATGATTGTTGGTCAAACACGCGGAGAATTTTGTTGAAAACTCGGACTTTCCCTGCATTTTTCTGGGAGAAAGACTTAATACATACTTTATAGAGAAAATACAAGAAATTCAATGAAAAATTTTCGCTGAATTTCTTGTATTCTCTCTCTCTTTTCGACAGAAAAATATTTTCATTTCTTCCCATTTTTAACGGTTTTTTTTTCTCGAAAAAATGGCTTAAAAAGCCGTAGTTTGCCTATTCTGAGTCACATTTCAAAAATGTTAAAATCTAATACAGGGTTTTTGAGAATAATTTCAAATTTTTTATTTAAAAAATTCATGAAAAAAAAGATTCAGTAAAAAAAAAATCTAAAAAAATTCAAAGTGTTTTTTCGAGCATGTAGAATACAAAATTATGGAGCTAATTGAAAAGGGTCAAAGTTTGAACCCTCACTGAGTTGGCTAGGAATACCTCATTTATAATATTGTTAATAGAATATTCTTTGTACTCGAAATATTTCTTGACAAATTTTCAACTCATCAACTTTTCTCAAATTTGCAGATAAAGTACACCGCTTACAGTGGCTGGATATCGTCGGGCCTAGTATCGTGGAGCGTCGACAAGGTTTCCATAATCGACAGTTTCGGCAAAGCCCTCTCTGTATGCATGAGAGGACTTACCCTCGAATCAGGTCGAGCGGTTTATCTGCCATTGTATCCGGGCGAGTGTAACATTCCCTTGGACTTTGAAAACGTTACATCGACCGCCTCAACGTCAATGAAATCTGCAGCAATGCAGATGGAACCGATCGAGCCAAAACCCGAGACGAAGCCTGTCGGTGGAATAGGTCCATTCACGAAAGAACAAAATTATGAGAGAAAAGAAGATAACCCACCTGATTCTGAAATCAATACCAGCGATGCAAACCAACCGCAAAAAAGCCAAGGTCCTTTCACTAAGGATCAAAATATAAAGCTTCCTCCACCTGAAGAGTCTGTGCAAATTGCATTTGTACCAAAAGACGGTGAGGAAAGTTTAAGCAGCTCGGAATCGAAAAAATCTGTCTCAAATCCCTGGTCTTACGTCGACGTGAGCGACGCTGGTTCGAATTCATTGGAAAACACTGAAGTAGAAAGCGGAAGAGCATTCTCCGGCTCGAATTTCGTGCCTAGCAGCACTTCTGAAAGTTCGGCAGAAATACCGGACACAACGATGGTCGAATTTCTCGGTGAAGTACAAGAACCTGTTCTTCAGGTTACGAAAAAAGAGACTGGTCGTTCGATGAGACTTCCAGAAATCACTGAACCGATATTAAGACCTCGAGCTACCAGGCAAAATGTTAAAAATGAAGGTTTCTTCAGAGATGCTCGTCAGGAGGATTTGCAAGAATCTTCGTCGTCGAGCTCGCCGCTGGCTTCAAGAGCCTTCACTGTTCAATTTTTGCCTGAGAGACTCGCCGGTATTTTGGCACAGGCTGAAAGATACGCGAGGCAAACGCTATTGCCTCTCATTTCGCAGTACACACCGAGTTTCGTGGGCAGCGCTCGACAGGATCGCGTTAAATATTTCCCACCGTTGACGGACATTAACGAGGAACAACCGGTCACGCTTATCGATGGTTACGTCGTCGACAATGTTTCATCCAGTGGAAATACCGAAAGAAGCAACGAGGTTGATACTAATGAACGTCAATCCGGGGATTTAAAAAATTCGGAAGTACCGAACAATTCTTCGCGTTCAGGAAAATCGGAAAACCTTGAATTAGACACCGTGAGACAAAGCTCGAATCAGAATTCTCAAATTCGCAAATTAGAATCTTTTGAATCAGCTTCGGGAGAAGGAGGAAATGACTCGGGCTCAAATAGCTCGGAAAATGCCTCTGTGAGCAAACAGGACGATTGGATTCCTATTGAAACGGATTATTCGAAGAAAATGTCCGATAGCTCGAGATCAGACAGAAATTCTTCGAGATCCTTAATGCAGGAGAATTATGGGGGCAAATGGATGAGCGATGCTGGAGGCACTTGGAATCATACGATTGAGGACAGAGAAATTGTTCCAGATACGAAAATCGACGATTGGGTGCCTATAATCGAAAAGAAAACGAACGAGGAAGTTTCGAATATGGAAGTTACAACGAATAGCAGTAAGGAAAATTCGGAAGAATCTGCAACAACGATTACCACGAAATTGTCTTGGGAAATTCCCTCGACAAGTCCGCAAACCGTAGATAATTCAAATTTCTCCTCGACTCATAAAACCTTTGAAGAATCAACGTCCAGCACTGCAAGGCCGGAACGAGAGAAGAAATTCATACCTCTCGTAGATTTCGAAAATCGAGATCCTTTCCTTGCACCAACAGACGCTAATAATGTTCCCGAAAGCACGGAAGGAAGTTCTGCTACTACTACCGAGACTTCCTCTCATATTCAGAGGATTCCCGGTCCCGCTGAAACGCGGCAAGAAAGCGAAACTTTGGCTACCAGACGATCAATGGTATTTCCTTACGCGTACGAGCGAAAGAAAGATCCAAGAACGCGGTATATTCCTCTCATACCGGAAGAAGAGATGAGAAAGTCGGAACCTCTAATGGAGAGGGATCGTTGAAGGACTGGGAAAATTTTCGCTGGTTCAGTAATTCGCGTTACCAACACGCGAATGAGTGCGACTCGAGAATTGGGAAAAAACGTCGTGAGGCTGAAAAACGCAGAGCGAGTTCATTTCCGCTAAAAACGGCTCGAATTTCACCTGCTTACCTTTCAGATGTGATGGAATTTTCGAGCATTTGGATTGTCAAGTGATGCAAGGAGGAACGTTGGGAAAAAATGTATTCAGCAGCGGGAAGTTGTGCAAAGCCTCATTGAAAAATGTAAACTTTCGTAAATCGAAGCACTTAAATCACGGTCTTACATACAGGTCGAGCAACTTGTACACTTTTTCAGCGGTGAGGGTAACTCATTATCTGGCCACGTCTTGAATAGTTCGCCTCACGACCGCGTCTGCCGCTGTGATCGTAGAATGTTGGACGCGCCTCGCCCGTCAGGTGCAGAAAAGAAATGGATGTAGTTTTAAATGAACAATAATTAAAAATAACGAATAATTCGTCACGAACGCCAATATAATTTTTTGCTTTCATTTTCTTTTAAAGAGGCGCTTCACACTGATCAAATGAGTGCTAAATTTTTAAACGCATTTCTTCAATTTCTGGCACTTGAATAAAATTTTCCGAGGCGTCACTCACGTAGCAGCATCAGTTCTTAATATAAAAATACATTCACGGACATCTGCAATGTCCGTTGCCACTTTTTTTTGTTTCATTGAGGGTTTTAAAACCGTAAACCGTAATATCAGTTCGATTATGACAAGCAATAGCTCATTTTGTTTGTGAACATATGTTTTATCGATTGACCGTCTAGATTTTTGATAGTGTTGGTAGTTCAAAAGATAGAAATGTTTAATTATCCTGTCCCAACCTAATATCCGGCATACAAAGGACTGTAACTTTTTTAACAACTAATACTATACAAAATCTGAACGGTCAATCAATTAAGAATCTTCCAATAATCAAAATGAGCTATTTCTCGTCATAATTGGACTATTATTACGGTTTATTCTTTTTTTAAACTGCATGAAAAAACTTGACATCGGTCATGTGCTTATATCAGTCGAGTTTCTATTCAGAAGACGACTGTGAATGTACTCATTTATTAAGAACTAATTCTGCTACAGGAGTAACCCCTAAAAATTGTTAATTAAACCACCAAAAATTGTAAAAACGTTTTTGAAACACCTTTCGCAATCCGCGAGAAAATGCCTTTCGCAAACAAATTCGCTCAGTTTAAAATCACTGAACCCCGGGATTAAGACTGCTCACTGTTTTCGCCATTCTTCGTCGTTCGGTATTTTGAAAACCGATCGTTTTGATCGCAGATTTTAAGTTGTTCTACGGACACCCGCTACGCCGGCGTCAGAGGGGCAGATATCAATTGTTTTCCGTGCAAGACAAACAATCAACGCGTTGGTGCGAGAGAGCTCGATAACCCGAAAATGCATGAGTCAGAGAGAGAACAGATACTTTCTCTGATGATATCTCAAAAATAAAATAGGCAATCGACTTGAAATTTGGACACAAGTTGGGGAAGAAAATTCTCTTCTCGACATAATTTTTTGGCTTTTTTAAAAATTTCATTGTCTATTCTTTCTAAGCGAGTGTAACTTATGGCGTATACTGCATGAACAACTTTGACATTGAATATTTTCGAAGTACGGTAGACGACAAGATTCAAGTTCTGGAGAAATTTTTTTAAATTATTGGCGAACATTCTATAAGAAATTCAGAACGATGGCATTTAAAGTGAATCGTCCATAGGAACACCTTAAATCTCGTTACAATGCCCGGTTTTGTCATGTTTGTCACTTTGCAAATAGGTTCAAACCCATTTTTTCACTCTGCCAAAACAACGTCCAGTGACCGTCGCGACTCTTGCGGGCGATACAAGAACTACAGAATCTGTGATGCACTACGCGATGGATCCTCGTGCAGTTTTTCGACCTTTATGTAAGACCGTGAATTAAATTGTGATTTCGCAAACGCAACGACGCGGCTAGATGGACTTTTATCGGCTTTAGAAAAATGGCTTTAAAAGTTTCAGTAAAAATTGGGAGCCCTTAAGTTTATTATTCTTGTATATAGGAATCTTTACAATATAACATAGCTTCGCTGAAATCCTCTTACGTCTCATTCGTTACTGTTACTTGGTTATTAATTGTTATTACTATTTTTATTATTATTATTATTAATATTATTATTATTATTATTATCATCACCCTCCACATGTGTATGTGTTCGTGTGTGTATCCTCTTTTTTTTATTATTTATATTTCGAATAGATGATTATGACGTTTGACGCCTACAACGCATTTATTACGGCTATTTATATATTTTTGTTGTTGTTGTTAATGTATATAACCCGCGCCGGAGTAAAAAAAACATGTCGCAGGCCCAGCCACATTACGGTATTTCATTTTTTAATCTTCTCGTAGTTGATAATAATATTAATTATTTTATATATAGTATATACAGCCTACGGTCCGATTTACGCTGAGCGTTACGCGGATATCGGCGACAGCGTATGACGGACGATAGTCAAATGTATGGAAGAGATGATTTGTGTTTATGTAGAATCATGATCTTTTCTTTCTTTTTTTTATAATATGTTTGTTTGCTTTTTTTACTTAAAATACATAACGTTTCTTCTTTTAAAAAAAGGACTTTAGCACACCACCTAAAACTTTCGTTCTCACACTCTAAAACATATTCTCTCCGTTCACTCGCTCTCATTTCATATTATTTTCAGTCAGCGAATGCCAGGATATGCTCACTCCTGATATGTCCGAACAACTCACAGTTCTTCTCTCAGTTTTATCTCCTTTCGCGTGGCTTTTTCAGGTACCAGTCGATATTGCGAATCAATCTTGAAAGCATAAGTAATTCTTTTTTTTTTTCGTTGCTTTTTCTTCGACGGACAAAAAGTCGTATCTCGTCGAAGAAAATTGCCGTCTAAGAGAGAAAAAAACATTGCAAAGTCCAGGGGGTTAAAATTGAAAGTTAATATTGAAAGTCGCTACTACTTACATACATATTTAACAAACACGCAGTCTTATGTTGCGAAGACCGCGATCTTCCGCGATATCCTCGACGAATATTGTTAGTCTATTAGCTCTATTTACGAGAAACAAAAATTTGGTTCAATTCGCCATGACAAGAGCGCGATGTTTGCGATTGATTTTGGTACGAAGCCAAGAGTCTAGTATCGACCGCGATCGTCGTATTCGCTTACCCATTTTTAAGGATGCTTCTGCGCTTCAAACTAGTCAAATCAGTGCTAAATTTTCAAAAACATTTTTAAAATTTTTGGCTTAATTATCAGTTCTGAGAGGTCACTCCTGTATCAGAATCAGTTTTTAATAAATAAATACATTCACAGCCGTCATTTGAATAGAATATCGACTGATATATGCACATGACCGATGTTAAGTTTTTTCGTTCCTTTTTTTTTTAAAGAGTAAACCATAATAATAGTGCAATTATGATGAGCAATAGTTCATTTTCATTATTGGAAAATCTTTAATCGATTTATCGTCCAGATTTTTTATAGTATTAGTTGTTAAAAAAGAATAATTAAAATGTTTCTATCTTCTTAACCACCAATACTATCAAGAACATAGACGGTCAATCGATAAAGCATCTTTCCGCAATCAAAATGAGCTGTTGCTCGTCATAATCGAACTGATATTAGGGTTTAGGCTTTTAAAAAACTGGATGAAAAAAAACGAACAAAAACAAAAATAAAAATCAATCGATTTACTTTTCATATCACCGCTGTGACTACTAATGCTGCTACGTGAGTGACGTCTCGGAACATTTTATTAATCCGCCAGAAATTGTAGAAACGCTTTTAAAAATTTAACACTCATTTGACTAGTGTGAAGTGTAGAAGCCTCCGTAATGCAATATTTAGCACTTTAACACGCTCGTGAACGCATTCAGGCACCCACGAGTTTACCCTTCGCACACGAATTACGCTGCCCATTTTCCTTTCTTTCTCTCTCTCTTTTTTTTCATCGTATTAAATACACGGCTCATTATTACGTACAATTCCTTTGTAATTTTTCTCGATGAATTATCCGTTTTGTCCACTCATCAGATCAGTGCATTCAACTATTTCACTCACCCTTTCTCTTTCACACACGTTTTCTTACGACACTAACTTGTTTTTAATTCTCCTTCTTCTTTTTTCTTTTAATTCCATACTACGACATACAAAATATAAGGCCGCCACATTAATACACTGACTAGATCAGTTTCATATAGACGCTCTCAAACACTGGCAATTCTCCATAATCGCTATGAATCTATGGTGATCCTCTTTTTTTTCTTACTTCACCTTTACCTACTTCTTTTTTAATCAACAAAAATATCCAGGACACAAACTCTCTGTGACAACAAAATATACTATAAATATACATATATATACATATATATTCATATATATATACATATACATATATCTCTGACTTGCGTCCTGAGTCTTAAATATTAGCATGCACCCTTCGCGAACGCGCGGGATTTAACTCTCTCGATTTTTTTAAACGTTAGAGCTTCGTCGAATCGATTAGAAATCTTTCAACGTACGTTCATTGTGCATAGGCCCTGTAAAATCTCTTTTATTTTATTTTTATTTTTTATTTCTTCTTCCGTATTTCTATCGAATTTTTAGGAAGCTGGGTTCAACGGAAGCATTTGGTAGTGACGGGATAAAAGAAACAAAACGATTATCCCCGGGAAGCAGATTTGATGAAGTTCGAGTCATTATCCCAATATCTCGAACTCCAACGTTGTTTATAATTTATATAATTATTTTTACTCTCGCTCCGCGCTTTCTTTCGATGACTCGCTTACAATCTGAGACCGGCGGAGATTTTCGTGTCTGAAGGACGGAGCTTTGTGGATAACTAGGAACTGCGCGCGCGAAGCGACATTAATCGTTGCACGACACAAATAAATAAGACAAACTCTTATTCTCGTCGAACGATCACGTTCCTGGATCCGTGAATCGGTAACAACAACAAACGTCTTCAAGTTAATTACTGGTTCGATCGACTGTGCACGAGGAGTGCCAGAGAGGTTTTTTCCAGCATTTTATTATATGTAGATAGATTATCAAAAAACATCACAGTCAAGTTTACTACGTTTTGGTGAGACTTCCGAACGAAATCAGTACGACGGTTTTTGTCACTGGTAGTCGCTGCAAGAACGCACGCGACTATCTCGGGACCTTGGATTTTAAACCTTTTAGGCGTAACACGATTGATCGGACCGGTAATTTCCTGAAGATTAATTCATCGATCGGTTCGTTCGAGTTTGAGTTTATGCCGTCTCCCTGAAGATGTTTTGTCGCTCAATCGAGTGCTCGTTTTCGTCAGAAAGCACGACTATTATTTTCATTATTAAGGGGCACTCAGTTACTTAAACAGAATCATTGGTAATTTTTTTTTTTTATGATTCTGTACTATCGAAAAATCTTACATTTGAACTTCATAAAGTAGATATCAAGTACTATAATTGTGGAATTTTGTACAAACATATGAAATACCAGAATGGTGTAAGGCGAAATGTAAAATTTCTACCAAAGTTATGAATTTAAACGAGTATTGGAATCGTTATTTATTACAAACTCACTGAATAATGAGCTGCGGTTAATTGAATTTCCACTGCGTCTTCAATCGCTATACTCATTACGGAAGTTCAAATCCGTTCACTGTTTTGATTCAAAAGCTGCGCAAAGTGGCAAATTTTACATTTCGCCGTATACCATTTCTGGTGTTCCATATGTTTGTGCAAAAATGCACAATTATAGTATTTGATATGTTCTTTTCAAAATTTAAATGCAAAGTTTTTAGAAAGGATACAATCGTCAATGAAAAATATTTTCTGCTGTCTTTCATTTAGGTGAATTGGTGCCCTTAAATGTGTGTCGAATAGAAACAAATAAAACGCATTTTTTTTAATTTATGAAAAACTATGTGAAGATTAATATTTCTGCATTTTTGTTTTACAGTATAGTCTTTGAATGTACAAAATGAAGATAGAAAAAAATGAAATGAAAAATATACGAGTATGAATTCAATAAATCAACGAGAAAAATTATATATTCATTTCTTTGAAAATGAAGAAAAAAAAACTTGTGTACCTTGTTGTAAATGTTCCTTTCTATTATCATAATTATTTTAAAAAATGTAATCTACTGCATTGAATAAATACAACACATTATTAGTCTCGACTGTATTTAAAAGAGTGCGGAAACATTTCTTCAAGTTTGATACGGATTTTGAAAGGAAATAATAGCCGTACGTCACAAGGCATGTCTATTATTTTCTTTATTAAATGTGTGTCGAATAGAAAAAAAAACATGTTTTTCGTACCTTTATGAAAAACTATATGAACATTAATATTTTTGCATTTTCATTTTACAATATATTCTTTGAATGTTCGAAATAAATATGGAACAAACTGAGTTGAAATATAAATTAACGAAAAAACTTGTATATTCATTTGTTTGAAAATGAGAAAGAAAAAAAACTTGTGTACTCTTTTGCAAATGTACCTTTCTATTATTATTGTTAATACAAAAAATTGTAATCCTGGTATATTTAATAAAAACAACGCGTTATTAATCTTGACTGTATTCAAAAGATTGCGGAAATATTTTTTCAAGATTGACACGAATTTTGAAAGGAAATAATAGTCGTACGTCCATACGATACCTATCCCAATCTACACTATGGCATAGAAGTTAACAACGTTGCTGCACATAATCAAAGACACTTATTAATCCAAGAAACCGGTTAAAAAACCTTGCTAAACCTCAGTTATCAGCTGAAAATTTTATATGCGTGCTGTAACCAGAGTTTTTTAGATTTATCAGAGAGAATTAGTACCTTTTGTTACTTTCGAATACGCAACTTTTCTTTATTTATCCTGTAATTGTATATTTAATGAAAATTACTGGGAATTGCATATTTTTAGTTTATGCAAAATCATGTGAACTTTTTTTTTTGCAATGAATCAGATGAAAAAAAATAAATAAATAATCAAGTTAACGGACGAAAGTAATGGTGACTACTTTTGCCATTACTTATTACATTTGCTTCTTACTTTATTTTTCATGAAACTTATTGTAATTAAAAGGATTACAAGTAACTATTGTGAACTTGGAGTATGCAATTATATATTCATATATCGCGCAGATTACTTTTATAAAAAATCTGTACTATAAATTAACGATGAAATTAAACAAAAAGTCTATATTCGAAAGTAATGAAAAGTGCTCATATCTGGCTGTAACATTAAACAAAACATATTGCAATACTTTCGTTTGAATAGTATGTGCGAAAACATGTTGATGGCCTATAAATGATTTCGTTACGGCAACGTTGCGAACCTTTATGACATATTTACACTCGCTCTCTAACCACTTATTTTTTCATAGTAATAATCAATAAACCGATTGAAATTATAGCAGTACTTGCTATACTTAAAAAAAGAAAAAAAACCTATGATATTACGGATAACAAAATAAAAATAACATTTTCGTTATCGATACGATTACTTTCTCTATTTTCAATGCTCTACGAACATGTAAGTATCCCTTACTGATTTTTACTATGAAAATAATAAAGTGAATCGAAAGAAAAGCTGCAGTACAGGGACGTTTTACGTTGCCTTATCTTCAACGTGCTTAGTTAGACTTGTTATCGCTCTGAGCGCGGAATACCTCGCGGTCTTTCATTCTTTCCTATCTCTCTCTCTGTCACACAGATACGCATACATTCGCAGATATATACATTGCCACGAATGTCACCTTCGTTAATCAAAGGCCCAGTGACATCGTCCGAAGTGTCCGTGTATCATTTTTTGTCGAATAGTGGCAATTTACTGCGTACAGCACCTTCGCAAACGACGAGTCGTTGAGCGGCGGAGATACTGCAAAGGGGCACGGTTCCTTCGATACTGGCGCGAAGAAGGGCAATTCTACTCGGGCCAGCGTCAAATCCGTGTTCCCCGAGCCGCAAACTCCCCGAAGTCGCTTGTTTTCTTTCAAAATACTCGACGATCTTAGATATGGTTTTGCTCGAGGATCCGATACCGCCAAATCGATCCTCCCAACAGGATGAGTCTCCACCGCCGAGACTCGCGATGTCCTCCGAGGAATCCGTGTAAATCGAGCTCGTACGATGATCGTCGAGTAGAAAGAGACTGCTCGCCGCTGAGCTGCTTAGGGTCGATGCGTGACGTCGATTTGGTGGCTCCGGGCTCAAGTCCTCGCCGACGCAACTCCAGAATCCGGATTCACAACTGCCGCGTCTTCGGGGCTCCCATCCGTCGCGGAAGAGCGGATGCGCGAAGAGACTCGCAGCGCCCACCTTCGTAGCCACCTGCGAGAAACGAATTCCGTTGAACGCTCGTTATCATTACCTTCTCCATCTCCTCCTCCTCCTCCTTCACCGATTCCTCCTCCTTCCTCTCCGAATTCATGCTGATTTCGTAAAACTCCCACGCCCCAATCGCCGTAGAAGAGACGAACTTTCCATCTCACCTTCTTCTCCCATTTTTTACGTGCCGTCGGACTGCTTGGCTCCGAATTTGGCTTCTTCCTCTCCAGAATTTTAGCGATACTGTCGTTCTGCGCTGGCTTGAATTTGGAGCTCACACCGTCCGTCACACTTGGCCTGACGTCCTCCAGGGACGGAAGCTCCAGGCAACTGGAGAAAAGATCGCCAAGAATTTTCTTCACACCACCGAGCGCGTGGAAAGGATTCGCTGTCATCGGACGATAGTGAGGATCCCTTCGACTGGCCAATTCTGCGACTCGCCTCGCTGAATGACATCGAGCCTTGTCCGAGGGTGTCGCGTTGTCGCAACCTTTCGCGTCTGCTGAATGACTGCGCAGCCTGGCCGTTCGTCTCCTGATGGTCCTGCCCTCTCGACCGATTTCGTCCATACTTGTCATCAGCGCCGGGTCCACCGATTGCCGCTTACCCAAGTTACCCTTTGACTCGTCTTCCGTCGCGGTTATAAGGCCCTCGAGAGTCGAGGCTATCTCCGGAAAGGTTGGACGGGATTTTGGCTCGTACTGCAAGCAATTTACAAATATTTTTCATTCTACTCGTGTGAAATTCCAGGGTCGTTAAGGGCATGTGAAACCCCATCCCCCACAACTGCCCCGATCTCAATCGGTATCAAAAACTGTAATCGAGTTTACTCAGAGATAGTTGATATTCTAGACAACAGCAAATTAGTTTCCACTCCGTCATAGATAGACAAGGTGTTTTTTTTTTCAGTGAAAATTGTCATGTGTATGTTTACATCTTTTGCATTACATGAGTGTAGAGATTCTGGATATCACTGTGATAGTCCGTTATTGTTTTATGATAGTTTTAGAGTACGAAATAATTGCAACTGCAAAAAATGTATGCTTGAATATTAAATTCAACATCTCATTTTCACAACGTGAAATGATCAAGCAGATCTTTATTTATTGGAAACTGACTGAGTAATAGACCATGATTCAACCAATTCTCATTGAAGCCTTGAATTCCTATACTGATTTCCTACGTTGAAAATGAAATTTTCACTGGTTCCACCCAGAAGCGATTTTTTTTCACAAAATTTAGATGCACAAGGCTTCTTGGAAATATAAATTTCCAGGACTTGATATGCTTTTCATAAGGTTAATGTGAAACGTTATACTAAAATATCACCGTGTAATCAATAAAAAATATTTTAACGCATTTGTAAGTTTAATTTGTATTTAATTAGCGTTGCGGTGAAATGAAGAAAAAGATCGAATTACTAAAAGAAAATAGGGTTGAAAAAGGTGAAAAGGATTTTACCGTGCAGCAGTGGAAGGCGAGCTGAAGAAATGCCGGCGGCGGATCAGCAGCAGCGCAGATCTCAGCGACAGCGAGATAATCGAGACCGAAATTGTCCGATCGTGGAAGAACATCCGGATCGGCGGGAACTCTGCCGATGAGCTCACAAACAACGATACCGAAGGAAAATACATCTGAGCGATGGTCGTACCATTGGCCCTTTAGACACTCCGGTGACATCCAGTAAGGACTGCCAACGGTGCTTAGACGATAGCCAGAACTGGGATCCGGTATCTTGGCTGCGAGACCAAAATCACCGACAACAGCTGTGAGATCCTCGCTTGGTTCGTCTCGCTTGATCAGCACGTTCTTGGAGGTCAGATCACGGTGGAAGATGCCGCGACTGTGAAGGTAAGCCATGCCCCTCGCTACGTCCCTCGCTAGATTCATCCTCACGAGATGACTAAGCGGCGTGTGCCTCGCCATTATCAGCTGTTCCAAGCTCCCGCCGTTTATGTATTCCGTCAGTGCGTGGAGTTGACCCTCGTGCACGCAAACTCCCATGAACCTATTGAGCAATAGTGGCTATTAGTAAGTCTATAAATGAATCGTTTCTACAAACATTTCAACAGATGGCACAGAATAAATAAATTACCAACAATTCTCATATAGCCTTTTTCACATACATTTCATATACATTGTATAAACATTTGCGGATATACATTTGTACTCCATATCACATCATATGAATATGAAATGTATCTGCAAAAGACACACTTATTCATGTACATTGAACATAGAATGAATATCAATCGGGATATACATAGTATGTGCATGTATATCCTATGTACGTCTAAATGAGATGAATGTAATATGATGTGTATACATAGGTTGTGTGCATGTACATCACATTAAGAAAATAATCCGCGAATTTTTATAAATACCTATAATTTTCTTAATAATTTCTTTTCGAATCGATGGTTGTGAAACTTTTACTTCAATTATTCGAAAACTTTTTTTTGTGTAGCACGGAACCTAGTTATGAAAAAACTGGGGAATTGAAATTACAGACAGTATGAAACTACAAGAAATTGAAGAAAGTACAATCATTTTTTAATACTTTTGAAAATTACTTGTAGTTGGATAAACTAGCAAGTTTATTTTATAAGAAAAAAAAAGTAATCTTATAGTTTGTTACTCTATTATATTTTATACTTATACATTAACAACTTTGAGTTAGAAGTATAACTTGAAATTAATTTTCTTAACATTTTTAATGACTTATTTTTTTCTTTTTCAGATTAAAAAAAAATTCTCCAATTGTCGCGACGAACTCCATTTTTTAAAAATCTTTTTGTGATACATCCTTAGGAAATCAAGTTGTGAACGTTTGATTTTTTCGTGTATTCATGGATGCATATACATAAAATATCTTACGAAAACTGGAATATTATAAGATTTGTTTTCACATTTAAACCTCCCTCATGAAGAAAATCGTAGATCCTCAAGGTAAAAATTCAAAAAAATTGTGTTTATTTTCTTTTACCTTTAGGGTCCACTGCGTTTCCTTGAAAATTTTACTGAATATCGTTCGAGATGTTATAAAACTGTAATAAATTTTTAAGATTGCTTTCTACTTTTTTGTTCGCTGTCAAATAAATGATCAAATTTTATTTCGCAAAAAAAATTCCAACATTTTGTTGACAGCGAATAAAAAAAAAAGCAAGATGAAAATTTGAAGACGGTTTTCTAACATACTGAATAATGCTCAGTAAAATTTTTAAGAAAAAGAACGTAGACCCTAGGGGTAGAAAAAAAATAATTTTCTTTTTTTTTCAATTTTTTTGCCGTAGCCTTTTTTTTTGCTAATATGGTTACAATTGTATTGCATAATTGGAAAAAGCAGTTTCTGCCATCTAAAAATCACTAGCGACATTTCATTTCCATCCTATTTGCACCTCAGATATAGATCAAGAGAGATCCATAATCAACTGGGTCCGATAACTATGGATTATCCTAATAAACGCGATTCTGGATGGGCGTTGGATTTGAGCACCCTCGGCAAAAATCTGTCCCACTACACGGAAAGAAAAGCTTGGTTGAAACAACCAAGTGCTATGGTTATATATGCGCCAGACAATTAATTGGTTAGACCGACCAATTTCTTGGTTAGGCTACCAATGTCTTGGTTAGACCGACCAATTTCTTGGTTAGGCTACCAATGTCTTGGTTAGACTAACCAAGTGACTTGGTAAGCTAACCAAGTGACTTGGTTAGACCAACCAAGAAATTGGTCACCTAACAAATTACTTGGTTGGTCTAACCAATTAATTGTCTGGCGCATATATAACCATAGCACTTGGTAGTTCCAACCAAGCTTTTTTTTCCGTGTACACTGAAAAAGACATGTCATTGTTTGAAAATAAATCCATCGTTTGCGGGCCGCCAAAAACAAGCGTTATCAACTTAATTTGAATTCAAATTCCTCCAATTCCATCCGAGATCGAAACAATAACTCTACAATAAGCAAAATAATATTTTATTATTTCAATGTTAAATGGGATTGAACGAATAAGAACTCGTGTTAATTAAAAAATACTTCTTTTTGGCAGCCCGCAATAGAATTTTTTTTCAGTGTACTCGTGGGATACCCCATATACATCCAATATCTGATGCTATACGGTAAGATATTTAATTTCGCTTATGCCACATCTTCCTTATTACAAAGTCGAAACAAAATACGTATCAAGCAATCCTTCTTGGTATAATTGTCACAATTAGTAATTATATCATGACGGCAGTTTGTCATTATACCAAATGAAAAGACAGTATTTCCCGGTCCCATTGTTGATTCTACTAAATGTTTTCATAAATTCGTGAATGGTAAAGAGAGTTAGATAGGACACATCGTTTTAGGAAACGAGTGCAACGTCAGCTAGAGGATGGTACAACACGCAACGCTTCACGGAATCGTAAAGGCGTGTAGAAGCCCCGCCTGCACTCAACCGCGGCCGCAATTCGCGTTCATCGAGCACGTTCATGACGGCAGGTATCTCGGCATGGACGTAGTATAGTTTACTATAATATATTCGCCGTACTTCCACATATGTGTTATATGTGAAAAAAAAAAATATATATAGCTATACACGAGTAGAGTGGTCACTACGTGCATACTATATCAGCCGCACGTTAATCTACTTCCGTATAAAGTCTCGTGACCTTGAGTCTCACCGAGTATGGTCAAGAATCGAAGGTCTCTGACCCAGTTGCAAGCCACGGGCGCAACTGTGTTGTGCGCCCGGTTAACATGAAACCGCGAAGGAGCAAAGTCGCTCGGACAACCACTGATTGCGCAATGAGCTCACGAAGTCATTTAAAAAAAGAAGAAAAGAGTAAGCTAACAGACAAAATTGTGGAGGGGAAGTAGCTGCATCTGAGAAAACGGCTGAATCATCGAGAGCCTTGTTTGTTTATTTAAAAAAAAATTTTTGCTGGCGAGAATCGGATATTTCGGCTTTTCTGTAAGGTTCTTGGTAATCGAGTTATGTTTGTAGGTAGTATAGTTGAATACAACGCTTTTAGCTAAAAGCTCGACCAGAGACTTTAATCGGATCGCGATTCTGCGAATCGGATAATAGAACGAAAGAACAAGCGCTCAGTCGCTCTTATCACGAAAGAATTTATGGCGGTTCCGCGAGACGATGACAAACAATAATTGAACGATCGTTTATCCTGATAAATCGTGACGTGAGGCAGCCAGACCTTTGTGATCGGTGATCGCGTGCCGATTTATCGATTAATAGCATTTTTCTAAAGTCAAGTCTATCAAGTATGTTTTTTTTAGTTACATTAACGTTAAAGTAGAATAACTTTATCTTAATTAATAAAGCATAAATAATGATATATTATAATGGCCATAGGCCACTTATAATATACTATAATGAGCTAACTATGGCTATAATGAATCGCTCACAAGGATTTTTTGCATTAAAATGTGGCCTCATTGTTCGTTGATTTTTTTCACCAACCTTTTTCCGCTTTATAAAATTCGATTAATGATTATGTGGCACTAACCGATTCTTAGTGTTTTAATACTAAGTTTTTTTTGTTTACTCATAGAGGAAGTTTTGTTTTCGTGCGAAATTTTTGTTTTCGAGTTTTTTTTCATATCAGTACGCTCGAAATGGTCTAAAACGTCGAGAAAAGTGGTTTAGAAAAAATGTATGAAACATGTGAAGCCTTTGTTTGTGATAATTTTCAAGAAAATTGAAAAATGTGTTCAAATGTTATTTGACTGCAATTTTCGAAAAATGTCTGCACGCTCTCTAGCATCCGAAGATTTTCAGCTATTGAACTAAATATTTTTTTATGAATAAAGCTATGTCAAAGGAGGATAGGTATTAATTTTGCAATGAATCTGTAAAAAAGTTCGGTTTTTATGGGATTTTGAATTTTCAAAAAAAATATTCGTTGTGCTCTAACTCACGTCAAATTTCACCAAATAAACTGCAATTTTCTACTGATGCAGAATAACATTCAGTGCTGCTATCTACCAAATTTGGTCGTGATCGATAAAGCGGTTTGGATTTTAGGTGATCTTGATTTTTTCAAAAACTGCATAGTTAACGAAAAAAGTTGCAAAGTAGAACTTTGCACATTGTTTCTCATTCATTTTCATTTTTTACGGAGCAGCTTCCCCTATGAGGGATCAAAAATTAATAAATAAACTTCCAACATAGAGGTGGCTTTGTGAAAATTGAAAATGAAAGAGGAAGAAATGTGCAAAATTCTACTTTGCAAATTTTTTGTTTGTAATTTTGATATTTGATATTTATTGGAGGCACAAGGAATGAATGTAAATATCACACTGTGTAAATATCACATGCTTCACATGTGATATTCACATCATTTTCTTGTCTCTTACTTAGACTATTATGTTCTCAGATTTATCTATCTTTTTCACCTTCCTCATTCCCCTTATACATAAGCCTCAGACTGAACTTATTCGCGACTGCTACCGTTGCTAACTAAAAAGAAAAACAAAACAAAACAAAAAGCAAAGACTATGCCAAAGTTTGAAAATAAAATAAAATGAATAACTATAATTTTTGTGTTTAATATTAATCAGTTACAATATCATTGAGAGAAAACGAAAAGGAAAAATAAAGATTTTCTACATAAACTTCTTCATAAAATCAGATACTAAGTACTTAAAATTATTATTCTCCCAGCTTTTTCGGATATTTAAAGGGAGATGATTGAAGGCCTCGTTGCCTTGGTAGACAGGATTTCCATCCTATTTCCTTACTAGTTCTCGGTATTATAGCTTTGCAATTAGCTGCGCTTCTTGTGTTTCCCCTCATAAAATTGATATTCTTTGTCGTTTGTTAGTTTAACTACGGATTCTCGGCTGAAAGTTTCTTTAATTGTCAGCATCTTGATTTCTAGGAATAGCCTTTCCGTGGGGAAAAGTCCATCTTTCCCTAGAATTATTTCCAATACGCTTTTTTGCAAAGTTGACACATATTTAATTACATTCTCGCAGGCACCTCAACGAGCGATAATGCCGTACGCAGCTATCGATTGTAACAAGGCAAAGTACATCTCTAGGACTTTTTCTCTTTTCAGTATCAGTTTTAGTTTCTTAAATGTAAAAGGCAGACTTCTGAGTGTTTAAATTAATATCCAAGAGTTAATTATTATTACAATCATTGATTTTATTTTAGGTGTTGGCCTATTTCCATGGCATTATTAAAATATATATATAAAATATATAATATAATAAAAAGAGTAACTGTAAAATAAATAAATAAATAAATAATACCACTAACGGAGCGTTTTTTTTATGAACACAAGAAGATTTTAAAAACTAGAGTTCACAATTGAAAAAAAAGTGCATTAAACAATTGTAGTAATTATGACAAGTAATAATGAGACAACTGCATAAAAGATATACAATGATTACATAGTGTGTGTTAATTTAATTATTGTCAATTATGGAATCATTGAGTTTCTAGTAAACCACTTATCCTGGTTCCATGACGTTAGGTAACACGGCAAAATATCACGGACAAAACATCACAATGACAAAATATCATAACCTAAAGAACCACAACTAATCTAACGAACCTATAAAGAACCTAAATATAAGGAAAATACCAAACTAATTAACTCCCTAAAGAAACGAACGCCAACCTAACCAACGCCCTAAAGAACCTAAAGAAGTCAGTATAAGTTGATGATAAGTCGCGTGATAATTTGTCATTGTGATTATTTCTTATTGTGATACACTGAGAGAAGAGTTTGTTAAGGTAGTTCTGTCGTGAAGGCAATCCAAACTCATATGCATGAATTTTTGACATGTTGTAATTTAGTTATACAATTTTACTTGCACAAAATCTTGAAGGCTTTTACCGAGTATTTAAATGAACAATTAAAACTTGAAATTCGATCTTTTTACACGGCACTTACGGGAGGGCTGGAAAAATTGATCTTTAAATCGAAAATTAACATACTTAGATCAAAGATAGAGAAAAAATAATAAGTACTACGGATTCAGAAATTATTCAGGAATTGATGCATCATGAAAAAAGGTGAAGTCTCCAGAATAATGTTTAATTGAACCAAGGTCAAAGTGCACGATACCGGTCCAAATGACGTTTGCTAACCTAATTATCGTAAAAATGAAGTCAAATCCGCACTAAGCATATCAACTATTTACAAATAATCGTTTTAATTTGATTACGACAATTCCGAAGGATTCTCGATTATTTTTTATATTATTATTGAGGCAGTAAAGTGATGCGTATGATTATTTTTTAATGTCATATAGACTCTGAGATTTGACTCCGGCGTACCGACAGAACTATCTTAACAGTTAACAAATCTTGGTTAAATATGGCGAAATTAACCATTTAGTTATTCTTATTAAATCTCACTTGAGCCAAATAAGATTTGTTAATTATTAACAAATGTCAGCGAGCTTCATTTGCGACAAACAAATTTTATTTAGCTCAAGGGAGATTCAATAAGAATAACTAAATCCTTCATTTCGCCATATTTAACCAAGATTTGTTAACTGTTAACAAATGGTAACAAACTTTTCTCTCAGTGTATTTTGTCGTTGTGATTTTTTCTCATTTTGATGTCTTACTGTGTTGCGTCAAATGTCCGTGATATTTTATCGTGTGATAAGTTGACTGTTATATTATGTCGTGTCACCACCACTTATCCTATACACTTTTGTTTCAGTAAATAGCTGTACGATCGAGAATAAGGATCCTGTTGGAAAGTCGGCGAAACTGCGAATGGCTTTCCATACAGATATTTTTTAAATATCCATGAAAAAATGTTTTCCTCTCTCCGATGAGCGGTACGGACGCAACGAGCATCGAGAAAATTACACGTCTCTCGGGCGATGATGACACGCTACCGGATCGATCGGTGAAACCAGTCATCACCGGACAACCGACGATAGTTCGTCACACACGGGCTATATTCTCTACATTCTCGCAACATCATCGCGTACGCCAGATGAAAATTGACGGCTGTATAAAATATATCCGGAGAGAACGATAAGCGCATCTGGCGAACTGGGACAAGCTAAGCGATACATGCAAGTTTGCTCCGTACCGCAAAAAGAAAGGACAAGACGATTGAGAGAAAACGATCACTGTGTGGAAAGCACAAAATAATCGCATATTATATGCGTCTGTACCCCGGTGAACATTGACTGCGACATACTAAAAACAGTTTTATAACGATAGCGAGGCTGCTAACTTGGTCGCGATAAATCGACCATTTCAAAATCAACATCAACTGCCGTATCGGTGGAGTACGCTATTCCCGATAAACCACGAGGTTTACTTAACTCATATGTAGTTCACGTTTCGCAGACACCATTTTCTACAGCCGTTCGGAGCTTATGTCGGTTATGTGCTATTTGAAAGGTTTCTTTTGAAAATTACGATGAATCACGTATATATCATGAATCAATAATTTGATTCTATTTGAGATTGAGTAAATGGGATATTTAAAAAAAATGGAAAGAAAAAAGAATCTATTTCTGAAAAAATAATACAATATTGCTTTTTTATTGCATTAAGTTTAATTTTTTAAGTGACTAAGATAAAGGATCGCTTGAATCGAATAAAGTAGTGGTTGCTTGTGATGAAAAAAAAAACTTGAATTATTGCAAGCAATACTCAGATGATTTTTTTAACAAACAAATAATTCTTTTTGCTACCTGAAACCACTAATTAGTCGATTCTCAAATGAATTATTACTGGGACCTTATGTCGGTTACTATTTGGAAAGGTTTCGTTTGAAAATGAGGATGAATCGCCTATACATCACGAATCAATAATTTGGTTCTATTAGAGATTGAGTAAATGGGATATTTAAAAAAAAATGAAAAAAATAAATAAATCTTTTTCTGAAAGAATAACATTATATTGCTTTTTTATTGGATTAAGTTTAATTTTTTAAGTGACTAAGATAAAGGATCGCTTGAATCGAATAAAGTAGTGATTGCTTGTGAAGAAAAATATACTTCAATTATTGAAAGCAATACTTAGGTGATGTTACGTTGAGTTCGATTAATTAAGTGTTCCTGTATTAACAGTTATTATTTTAACAAACAAATAACTTTTTTTGCTACCTAAAACCACTAATTAGATGATTCTTAAATGAATTGTTACAAATTGTTTAACTATTTAAGAGATTGTCAATTTAGTTTCAAATTATGAGATTACTGTTTTTTTTCGATAATATATAATATTTTTGAGTAAAAATGTACTATATTACGCAAAGGAAGTTTGAGGATCAGCGAACGAACAGTTCCATAAGAACAGACGTACATTTATGTCGAATACGAAAATTGTTGAAAATTGTTGAAAATGCCATATACGTAATTGAAAAAATAAGCAAATTTGATCTGTAAGACCAAAGTATAGTTTTCTACAGATTAGCTAACATTGTATGTAACATATTTACTAATAAGTTTTTTTTAAATATTCAAAATATTCAATGTCCTTCATGTGTAAAAAATTCTTAACGAACCCACTTTTGACCGTTAATGCGTATCGAATACATCTTTAAACTCTTTATTTATTTAGTTTAAAAATGGACAACTCTTGAATGAAAGCGCCTTTATATTATAATTATATTAGTACACTAGCAGGTTATTAGTATACTCGATGTTATTTCGAAATTTAAGTAGACATTGTAACGTTCCTTTTCCGGATGTCGTTAGTTTTTACCCAATCCCTGTCAAACATGTTATTAAAACTTTTTTATTCAACGTAAAATAAATAATATACGCGACATTTCCTTCTTACTGCTTTCACTTTTATTGATTAATAGATGACGTTAAGATAAAAATATTTAAAGAACTTTGAGAAGACTTATCATAGTCATATGGCAATTATTAAGAGCAGCGTCAGTAACAATATTGACGCTATTCTTTTATTTGTTTCCCCATATACTTTACAACACGATAAAAGCAATTATCTCCAGAATTTCCAAACTGTCTGGAAACCTGATATACACACAGAATTCAATTAAAACCCGTTATTATTATGAAGACAATCTTTTTCCAATTAACAGTTTGTACAGTTTTCGACAATGTACGGTGATGTGGGTTAATTGAATGGGCTAGGAGGGTGGAAAACGTCAGCCGAATTGTAACTCGATATATACGAAGTTATTCAGGTGCTAGGCCGATTTCCGACCCTTCGGCGAAATTCGGATTAGACAAGAGGCGAGTCGAATCCAATGAAAAACTTTTCTCCCTTTGTAGAATGAGAGTCAACAGTCGAATATTCTTTTCGTCGCTCTCTAATGGAACGAGGGTCTGCACAGTCGTAGCAAACCGAGGAGAGTTGGCTTTGCAGTATACTGCGTGCAGCCACGATGATTTCCATCGATCCAATGAAACCCAAGCAGTGTGACACGCGCGGACTGCAAAGCTCGTGGCGCTCAAGTCTCCGATGTGTGCAAATGCGTGAAAAGATCCGAACAGCCGAGTGGCGTTGGCGAGGGCTGCGAAAAACAGAGAAAGTAAGGAGTACGAAGAATAAAAAAGAAAAATCCGTTCACTGTCTACATCGCGAGGAGAAGAGATAGAGGTAAAAGCCTATCAGCAATAAAATCGCCGAGACAGCGATAAACAGATCTGAATCTGGGCCAAGTGTTTGTCGTACTCATCGTGCACTTCAGCGAGATGCGAAGCTTCAGTTATTATCTATAAATTGTACCTTCGATATAAAGCCTGTATGATTGAATCTTCATTAAAATTTGTGTTTTAATAATTTATTAGTCGTTGTATGTCCATAAAATTAACACACAATAGACTGTTAGAAGACTACACTGAGAAAAAAAAACTGGAAATTAACTAAAACGTTTGCCCTCGTTCAAACGAATTTCTCGTTTCGGACAACCAACTGTTTAGTTCCTTCAATAATTATTTGATTCAGTTGACTAAAATATATTCGCGGTAACCAAAATATTTGTTGTACCAACTAAGAATTCATTTGAACGAGGTTGAACGCCGATTTAATTCATTCTAACATTGTTTCTCAGTGTAAACAATGCAACAGACTTTTTAACAGCTAAAATGTTGAATTTGAACGGCCCGTGTGAAAAAAAATTGGTGCATAGAGATCTCTGAAGGATCTATAAAAGATCTATATGAAAGTAGAGCTCATGAGACGATTTCTGTACTAGTGGAGGACTTTCAATGCTAACATCAAAAGTCTAGTCAAACACGATGTAACTATATCATGTATTAGAGTTTGTCCGAAGTGTCGAGCAGAGTTGGGCAAAATTGTAATGGAAAATTACAAAATACAAATTACTGGAAGTAATTTGAAATCCAATACAATTACAAAATGTAATTGTATTTAATTTGAAATCCAATACAATTACAAAATGTAATTGTATTTAATTTGAAATCCAATACAATTACAAAATCTAATTGTATTTTGTAAATACAAAATACAATACATTTTGTAAATATGTAAAGTAAATTCAATACTTTCAGTAAATACAATTACTGAAAGTAATTGTATTTAATTTGAAATCCAATAGAATTACTGAAAGTAGTTGTATTTAATTTGAAATCCAATACAACTACTGAAAGTAATTGTAATTAAAGCAGTAATTTCTGAACTAAGTAATTTTTGCTGCTCAACTCTGGTGTCGAGAAATGCAGTAGTTTTAATATTTAATAAATGAAGTTACAATGTCAAGACATCAAAGTACGAATATTACACCCAGAGAAATCGGCCTCATGGGTTTATTTAAAATAAATGAAATGTTGTTTGAATCAAGTAAATTTTAATAAAAAATTAATACGATTTATTTTTATGCAATAAAATCTATTTGATCGAAATAAAATTCTATTA